>SJYA01002193.1:263948-326953 GCA_006410615.1 Neotragus moschatus | reverse complement strand
GTGGGGGTGTGTGTGTGTGTGTGTGGGGGTGTGAGTGTGTGTGTGTGAATGTGTGTGTGAGTGTATGTGTGAGTGTGTGAGAGTAACTGTGTGTGGGTGTATGTGTGTGTGAATGTGTGGGTGTGTGTGTGAATGTGTGTGGGTGTGGGTGTGTGAGTGTGTGTGTGTGTGTCAGTATGTGTGGGTGTGAGTGTGTGTGGAGAGTGATTGAGTGCGTTGTGTGTGTGTGAGTGTGTGTGTGAGAGTAAGTGTGTGAGTGTGAGAGTAAGTGTGTGAGTGTGTGTGTGAGTGTGTGTGTGCCTCGGTATGTGTGGGTGTGTGGGGGGGTGAGTGTGAGTGCGTGTGTGTGTGAGTGTGTGTGTGAGTGTGTGTGAGAGTAAGTGTGAGTGTGTGTGTGTGAGTGTGAGTGTGTGTGTGTGTCGGTATGTGTGTGTGTGTGTGTGTGAGTGAGTGTGTGTGTGTGTGTGTGCACTCACAGGCATGCACGTGCGTACACACATGCTCCATTAGAGCCTTTGGATTAACATATAAATAATAAATTATTAATACCAGTAAGAAATATTTAAAGTTTTAGTCCTGCCTTACTCAGTTCAGTTCAGTTCAGTCACTCAGTCGTGTCCGATGCTGCAACGGACTGCAGCATGCCAGCCTTCCCTTTCCATAACCAACTCCCAGAGCCAACTCAAACTCATGTCCTTCCCATCCACGATGTCATCCATCCTTCCCATCCATCCATCCATCCATCTCATCCTTTGTTCTCCTCTTCTCTCACCTTCAATCTTTCCCAGCATCAAGGTCTTTTCAAATGAGTCAGTTCTTTGCATCAGGTGGCCAAAGTNATTTTCTTGAAGAGATCTCTAGTCTTTCCCATTCTGTTGTTTTCCTCTATTTCTTTGCATTGATCACTTTCTCTATTGCTGCTTTGCAAATAAATTCATTGGTACCATCTTTCTAGATTCCATATATGCATTAGTAAAAGATATTTATCTTTCTCTTTCTGACTTACTTCACTCTGTACAATAGGCTCTATGTTCATCTACCTCATTAGAACTCATTCAATGTGTCCCTTTTTATGGTTGAGTAATATGCCATTTTGTGTATATACCACAATTCTTTATCCATTCATCTGTCAATGGACATCTATGTTGCTTCCAGCGCTGTTGTAAACAGTGCTGCAATGAACACCGTGGTACGTGTGTCTTTTTCAATTTTGGTTTCCTCAGGGTTTTTGCTTAGGAGTGGGATTTCTGGATCATATGGTGGTTTTATTCCTAGTTTTTAAAGGAATCTCCATGCCATCTTCCACAGTGGCTGTATCAATTTACATTCCCACCAATAGTGCAAAAGTGTTTCCTTTTATCCACACCCTCTCCAGTATTTATTGTTTGTAGACTTTTTGATGATGGCCATTCTGACTGGTGTGAGGTGATATCTCATTGTAGTTTTGATTTGCATAGAAATGCTAATTTTAGACTTAGCTATTCAGGGATAATCAGCCAAGGCTAGCTATGTCAGGTGGCAACTAAGAATTTGCTTCATCTTGAGAATAGGAATAAACAATTCTTGAAAGTGAAGTGAAAGTCACTCAGTCGTGTCTGGCTCTTTGCGACCCCCCACAGTCTATGGAATTCTACAGGCCAAAATACTGGAGTGGGTAGCCTATCCCTTCTCCAGTGGACCTTCTAGACCCAGGGATCAAACCAGGCTCTCCTCCACTGAAGGTGGATTCTCTACCAACTCAGCTATCAGGTAATTCCCTGATACAATTCTTAGCAAAGCCACAATCCTAAATTGGAGTCTATCAGCCTGGGCAGGTTGGAAATTTCTGGTGTAGTGTCATGAGACCCTTTCCTTGAGAAACAGATTTTGGATTGAGTGAAGGAAAATAAATAAAAATACTGCCCATAAAGCAAATCAGCATAACAAACAGTTCTGGTGTTGCCACAGACTGGCTGTGACCTTGACCTAGATATTAAATCTCTCTGAACTTCAGTTTCCTCATCTGTAAAGCCATATGGTATCATGTTGCAGCTTTGGGAAAACTTGATTTGTGTTTGTCTTGACCTTCCTTGGCAGTTATTTCTGTAGGAAAGTATTAATAGCTTTATTTCATATAAACATTACTTCCAAGTGCTAATATAGCGGACTACATATGTATCTGGTATTAAAGTAATCTGAGCCAGTTCTGTTAATGACTGTGTTTTGCATTACTGTGAACATGTGAAAATGTAATTAATTATAATGTCAAGAGTGTTCTACATGACTTCTTTTTTTTTTTTTAATTTAATTATTTATTTGACTGCACTGGGTCTTAATTGCAGCATGTAGTATCTAGTTAACTGACCAGGGATCAAACCCAGACCCTCTGCACTGGGAACATGAAGTCTTAGCCACTGGACCACCAGGTAACTCCCCATAGCTTCTTAATTTCTATATTTCATCTCTTACTTTTCTTCAAGGATTTCCTTTCAGTAAGCAACTTTCCATACTCTTAATGTATTCCTTACTGGTAGGAATCCAGAAGTATCAGATTGAATGGAAAATCATTAGACATTTCTGGGCTGGGGAATCACAAACTGAAATGCCTCCTGTGTCATATATGATGGAGGTCTGGTGTATCTATGACAACAGAGAATTTCCTTATACTCTCTTCATTTGCTGCTATTTAAGTTGACAACTTCTCTTCCCAATAAAAATTCACTTAACTTACACCTGCTGCTTTTAGAGTACTGGTATTCACTTTACCATGTAATAGAAGTAACCTGTTGATGTCAAAATACAAGTATTGCTTTTGGCAACTTGAAGTGCATTTCATTTCTTAATACACTAGAAAGGGGAAATAAGCTAAAGTACACAAGTCCGAGTCTAAAACTTTAGTACTTTTCCATGCAGACTTGTGCATGTGATTATTGTTTAGAGAGTTGGACCACTATTGTATGTTGCTAATCATTGACTGTAGGTCCAAAAGAGTTTTGTGAAAATGTTATGCCTTATATGACAGCAGAGTAGCAAAGATAAAATTATATTTTATAAACAAAAAATTATCTGTTAGACAAAGAAAATGCAAAAAAAAAATATATATATATATATACTTTCATTTCAATTTTCTGAATATGACTCATTTCTGATACTCCAGACAACTGCCCTTATTTGGGTTTTTTTAGTGGGGATTATGGTCCACTCATATCTGAGAAAGTGTTTCATTTTCCCCAAGTCAGACAAGACTTTCTTAATTAAGGAAAACATTCTACTTTTTAGAATGATAAAGATGCTCCCATGCCAATTACCTTTAGCCAGACTGAGTGGAGACATCTTTTTAGGAAATAAAGCTGAACTTCTTAAAAATGTATTGTTCATCTCTTCCTATCTTTTGGAAGCCAAGATGAAGCCTTGCCGGCTTCATGAAACTGCCCTCTGTATTCCTGTAACAGTCTCTACAAAATGATCTCTGGGTTTTTGAATGCTGTTTTCTCTCCAAAATCAACATTGTTGAACAACAAAAGGAACTTCTAACCATCAAAGGCCAAGGAAGCCAACACCCAGAGAGCAAGGAAATTCCATTTTGAAAGTCAACCCTAAATCTTCTTTCAGTTTCTTTCCTGAACAATGCATGCAAACTCCTCATTGTCAGGTTTATCATTTCGTAACCACGGATGTTCTGCCCCACATAAGCACTAACTTTTCAACCTATAACACTGGCCATTTAGATGAAAGGAAAGTGGTTGATTACCCTGACTCCTATGTTTTACATAGATGACTATTGTGTGTAGACAAGACACACAGAGGTAATGCCAGCATGGTTGACTCAGGTGGTGTTTCCAGATCAGGACTCTTTTTTCTAGATGTCCAAAGATTAGTTTCCTTAAAAAAAAAAAATGGTTTCCAACTTTTTTGCTAGCCCTCCAATAATTAGTTGGATAAATTAGATTAATAATTAGTTGGATTAAGATATTTCAAAGATGGTTTCAGGGAATTACCTAGTGGTCCAGTGGTTAAGACTGCCCACTCTTACTGCCAAGGATGTGTGTTCAATTCCTGGTCAAGGAACTAAGATCCCCATAAGCCCAAAGTTGTGGCAAAAAATAAAGTATTAAAGAGGGTTTGCAGATGCTATAAATCAGAGTCATTCTTTATTGAACAATCTTCTTTATGCCTTTAAATATAAAAAAACATTTTAGCTATGCATCTAATGCTATGCTGTGCTGCGCTTAGTCCATACATTCGAGTCTCTTTGTGATCCCTTGAACTGTAGCCTGCCAGCCTCCTCTGTTCATGAGGATTCTCCAGGCAAGAATACTGGAGTGGGTTTCCATGCCCTCCTCTAGGGGATCTTCCCAACCCAGGGATTGAACCCCGGTCTCCCACATTGCAGACAGATTCTTTACCATCTGAGCCACCAGAGGAGCCCAAGAATATTGGAGTGGGTAGCCTATCCCTTCTCCAGGGGAACACTCCAACCCAGGAATTGAACTGGGGTCTCCTGCATTGCAGGCAGATTCTTTAAGTGCTGAGCTACCAGGGAAGCCCCATGCATCTAATATTTGAGCCTAATTATTTTCAGTGTGGAACTGTGCCCCTGGAGGGGTGCTCTCTGATCTCATGTGATCTGACTGCCCACAGGGCTCTCAGCATGGTGAGGCATGTGGGTGAGGCTCAGCAACCCTCTCACTCAAGCACTCAGTTTGTTTTTAGGAGACATTGAGGCTAACAGCTTTTCCCAGATGCTTTTCTGTTTTTACAATCACAAAAAGTTAAAGTGGAAAGAATAGCGAGCGCATGCACTTTTATTAGGATGCCAACTTTTCTTAAAACTCATGAGTAGGACACATTAACAAATGTTTTATATGTTTCAAGTGACTTCATTTATTCATTCATTAAGTAACTGATGATTGTTTCACCTCCACAATCTGATTTCGGTATTGACCATCTGGTGATGTCCATGTGTAGAGTGGTCTCTTATGTTGTTGGAAGAGGGTGTTTGCTATGACCAGTGCATTCTCTTGGCAAAACTCTGTTAGCCTTTGCCTTGCATCATTTTGTACTCCAAGCCCAAACTTGCCTGATACTACAGGTATCTCCTGACTTCCTATATTTGCATTTTAATTCCCTATGATGGAAAGGACATCATTTTTTGGTGTTAGTTCTAGAAGGTCTTGTATGTCTTCATACAACTATTCAACCTCAGCTTCTTTGGCATTAGTGGTTGGGGCATAGACTTCGATTACTGTGACATTGAATGGTTTGCCTTGGAATCAAACTGAGATCATTCTGTCATTTTTGAGATTGCACCCAATTACTGCATTTCAGACTCCTGTTGACTATGAGGGCTACTCCATTTCTCTTAAGAGATTCTTGCCCACAGTAGTAGATATAATGGACATCTGAATTAAATTAATTTTGCCCATTCCCATCCGTTTTAGCTCCCTGATACCTAAAATGTAGACATTCACCCTTGCCATCTCCTGCTTGACCATGTCCAATTTACCTTGATTCATGGACCTAACATTCCAGGTTCCTATGCACTATTGTTCTTTATAGCATTGGACTTTACTTTCACCACTAGACACATCTACAAATGAATGTCATTTCCATTTGGGCCCAGCCTCTCTATTCTTTCTGGAGCTATTTCTCTGCTGTTTCCAAGTAGCATATTGGATATCTACAGACCTGGGGGGCTAATCTTCCTGTGTCATATCTTTTTGCCTTTCATACTGTTTATGGGGTTCTCAAGGCAAGAATACTGGAGTGGTTTGTCACTCCCTTCTCCAGTTCAGTTCAGTTCAGTTCAGTTGCTCAGTCGTGTCTGACTCTTTGCGATCCCATGAATCGCAGCACACCAGGCCTCCCTGTCCATCACCAACTCCCAGAGTTCACTCAAACTCACGTCCATCAAGTCAGTGATGCCATCCAACCATCTCATCCTCGGTCTTCCCCTTCTCCTCCTGCCCCCAATCCCTCCCAGCATCAGAGTCTTTTCCAGTGAGTCAACTCTTCGCGTGAGGTGGCCAAAGTACTGGAGCTTCAGCTTCAGCATCATTCCTTCCAAAGAAATCCCAGGGCCAGTCTCCTTCAGAATGGAGTGGATCACTTTTTGTCAGAACTCTGCACCATGACCCATCTGTCTTCACTGGCTCTGCATCACACGTCTCATAGCTTCACTGAGTTATGTAAGCACCTTCGCCACGACAGGGCTGTGATCCATATGATCATATTGGGTGGCTTTCTGTGATGGTGGGTTTTGTTCTGGAGGCTGTGGGATTGTAGTTCTTGTTTCTTCTGTCTGCCCTCCGATGGATGAGGATAAGAGGCTTGTGCAAGCTTCCTGATGGGAGAGATTGGCTGTGGGGAAAGCTAGGTCTTGGTCTGGTGGGAAGGGCTATGCTCAGTAAATCTTTAATCCAATTGTCTGCTGATGGATGGGGCTGTGCTCCCTTCCTCTTAGTTGTTTGGTCTGAGGTGAGCCAGTCATGGATTCTACAGTCTATAAATCTCTATTTATATTTAATCCTCACTGAAAGGTCTGGAACATTCTTGGATTCAGGGAATTAGTCCCAGTTCTAAGTACAGTCATTCCCTTACATGAGAACTTTCAAAGATTCAAAGTGTATTCCCATGACCAATCATGTAAGTTAGTTCATGTGTGTGGTATACACCATCAAGCGTGTGCATCCCCTATAAATGGTTGGACATTTGTGTCCTTTACTGAACAGTAATGTATCAAGTACAGTAGTACAGATTCTTTTATTATTTCAAGATCAGTAAGTCCAGAAGCAAGCATAAAAGCAGTGGTAACATAGCTGGTACTACTGTACTTTTCAAAGTTAAAATAAGATTTTAAAGGTTTTCTTCATTTTTAGTGTTTATTTTTTATATATTAGTTGTATGAAAAGTATTATAAACATGTTATAATACAGTACTACATAGGCAACTGTGTTAGTTGGGTACTTTGGCTAACTTTGTTGACTTTCAAACAAATTGGACTTAATGAACATGCTCTCAGAATGGAACTTATTTGTATATAGGGGACTTACTATAGAGGAGAAAACATCGCAACAGAATTGGCCCTAGCACAGCAGCACTAATTTAGGCTAGCCATTTACCTAGTTCCTGTACTGCATCCCTGTGACCAAGTCCCTATTCTGATAGGCAAAATGCTAAAGATGTCTTGCTCCATCCCAACACATTCCCTTCTTCTCTTTGATTATCTAGTCAAATATTTTGATTATCCAGTCAAATCTAGGTACTGTTGGGAAGGGATTTTGCAGATGGAATTCAGTTATTAATGTATTGACCTTAAAATAGGGAGCTTATCCTGGATAATTTGAGTGAGCCCACCCAGTGTAATCAGAGGAACCCTTAGTAGTAAAGTGGTGGCAGAAGAGTAGGCAGAGAAATGTGGCAGAAGTTGTCAGCCAATGAGTGATGAAGCAGAAGGGGAAGTCGGAGAGATTTGAAGAGAGGAGGACAAATTGCCCCATTTTGGACAGTGAAGAGAGCCATAAACCAAGGAATGCAAATTGCCACTAGTAGCTGAAAATGGCTCCTGACAGCCAGCAAGAAAATGGGGATCCCAGTCTGACAACCACAAGGAACTAGATTCTACCAAGTTGGATGATCTTGGAAGTATTTTTTCCCCTGACTCCCCCAAGAAGAGCCCAACTGGCTGACTTCATGACTTTGGCAATGTGAAACCCAGAGCAGAGCATCCCATACTTTTGCCCTATAGAAACAATGAAATAATCAGTTGGGGTTGTTTTCACCCACTAGATTTGTAGTATTCTGTTAAAGCAGTGATAGAAAACTAACATGCCTATTATGTCCCAATACAGTTTATAGACCATCCTTTAAAAATCCAGGTCAAATCATGTCATTTCCAACCACAAGCACCTGCATCTCTTTGTGGAGGGCTCCCTCTGGCCTCAGGAATCCACTTGGAAGAGCAGGAGATTAACCATGCCCTCCCTCCTGCTAGGATCAGCCTCTACCAATGATGACTGGAATTAATAGGTATATCCCCCAGCTCCCTTGCCCTTCCTTGAGAATACTCTGAGGTATCTCCCAGTACCCTAGTGGGGCTGCATCCTGGTTTCCACAGTGGTTACCTGCTGATTAGCACACCCTTTACTAGATTCCTTCCTTTGCTTGTCTCACTTTCTCACTCCCCTACTAGTACTTTCCGGGATCACCTTGCAAATAACTGACTTACACCTACATGCTTGTGGCCAGGTCTGCTTCAGAAGGAACTCAATCTAAGACACTGAACTTACAGGGCTGGTTGGAGGTACAGGAAACCAAGGAATTTGCTACAAAATTTTTTTAATGCAAAAACTAAAGTTTATTTTCCTTCTGAGGTTTCAATCTGAGCAGGCATGGAATCAACACAAAGATGGGCTTTAGAATAACAAAGACATGGATTTGATTCCCTACTTGACCACGTATCAGCTGAAAAAACATAGGCCAGTTACTTAACTTTTTGAGGTCTGTGTTTCATCCTCTGCAAATGGAATTAATAATATCTACTTTTCATTTTTTGGAAATTTGTCTGAAGTAATGCAGGTAAAGTGCTTGGCACACACTAGGCACACATTAGCTATAAACATCACAGCAAGGAAAAATGATGAACACTTGGATGTAGACTTTCTTCCTGTATTTATGTTATATCATAATATATTACAGCTGGCAGGGACTGGGGTCAAACACCTTTAATTCTAGATGAGAGATCTGAGACTTAAATAGGACAAGAAGCTGCTCCAAGTCACAGTGTTGGTGTAAAACAGCAGATTTTTTTTTTTATATAGTACGTTCTCATGCTCAAAAATTACAATATACAAGGAAAACAGAGTAGATCTTTTTATTCCAAAAGTGACGTGGCCAGGTTTTTCTCCTGATGTAGGGCTCTGAGAGCAAAGCTAATAATAATCATTTAGGAAATTTCTGATTACAAAACAAGCAGCACAATGGCCAAGAAAAACAAGCAAAGTTTTCTAAAATCCAGGAGGATTTCCCCTTCTTTGTTAATGACAGATGGCAAACAGCCTGGCTACATTCAGGAAGGATTCCATCAGTCTATCAGCCCATCTGCCCTTATTTCTTCTGCTTTGGGAACTCATTGGGCTTGGCTCATTTTGAAGATATTCCCGCTAGTTATTTCTTAGATTTCAAAACAGAAAATGGAGCTTCAAGATTGCTGAAAGAACTATAAACAACCTCAGATATGCAGACAATACCACTCTAATGGAAGAACAAGAAGAGGAACTTAAGAATCTCTTGATGAGAGTGAAAGAGGAGAGTGAAAAAGCAGGCTTAAAACTCAATGTTCAAAACTAAGTTCATGGCATCCAGTCCCATAACTCCATGGAAAACAGAAAGGGAAACAGTGACCAATTTTATTTATTTGGGCTCCCAAATCCCTGTCAATGGTGACTGCAGCCATGAAATTAAAAGACACTTGTTCCTTGGAAGGAAAGCTATGACAAACCTAGATAGTGTATGAGACATCACTTTGGAGACAAAGGTTCACATATTTAAAGCTATGGTTTTTTCAATGTCCTGTATGTGACAGTTGGACCAGAACGAAGGCTAAGAGCCAAGAACTGATGCTTTCGAATTGTGGTGCTGGAGAAGACTCTTGAGAGTCCCTTGGACTGCAAGAAGATCAAGCCAGTCAATCCTAAAGGAAATCAACCCTAAATTGGAAGGACTAATGCTGAAGATGAAACTCATACTTTGGCCACCTGATGCGAAGAACTGACTCACTGGATAAGACCCTGTTGCTGGGAAAGACTGAGGGCAGGAGAAGGGGATGACAGAGGATGAGATGGTTGGATGGGATCACAGACTTAACAGACATGAGTTTGAGCAAACTCCAGGAGATAGTGAAGGACGTGGTGTGCTGCAGTTCATGGGGCTGAAAGGATTCGGATATGACTTAGCGACTGAACAATAAAAAGATAAGGTGCTGCTAAGCAGGAAGCAAGGAAACACATTACAACTGAAATCTCAGAATCATGTCAGAAGTTTAGAAAGGGAAATTAGTGGAATACGGAGTCCTCTTGAATCAGAGGAGAAGGGAGAATAAACATATACATACTTATGGTACTTCTTTAAAGCAACTTGCTTTCTTTGGTTAAAAACCATATACTTCTTTGGAGAAATGTCTGTTTAGGTCTTCTGCCCATTTTTTGATGGGGCAGTTTGTTTTCTTAATATTGAACTGCATGAGCTGCTTAAATATTCTGGAGATTAATCTTTCATCAGTTTCTTCACTAGCAGTTATTTTCTTCCATTCTGTGAGGTGGTTTTTCATCTTCTGTATGGTTTCCTTTGCTGTGCAAAAGCTTTTAACTTTAATTAGGTCCCATTTGTTTATTTTTATTTCCATTACTTTAGGAGATGGGTCATGGATCTTGCTGCAGTTTATGTCAGAATGTTCTGCCTATGTTTTCCTCTAAGAGTTTTATAGTTTCTGGCCTTACATTTAGATCTTTATTCCATTTTGATTTTATTTTTTTGTATGGTGTTAAGAAGTGTTCTAGTTTCATTCTTTTACACATAGCTGTCCAGTTTTCCCAGCACCACTTACTGAAGAGACTGTCTATTCTCCATTGTATACTTTTGCCTCCTTTGTCAAAAATAAGGTGCCTGTATTTGCATGGGTTTATCTCTCAGTTTTGTATCTTGTTCCATTGGTCAATATTTTTGTTTTGGTGCCAGTAACACACTGTCTTGATGACTATAGCTTTGTAGTATAGTTTGAAGTCAGCAAGGTTGATTCCTCCAGCTCCATTTTTCTTTCTCAATATTGCTTTGGCTATTTGGGGTCTTTTGTATTTCCATGCAAATTGTGAAATATTCTGTTCAAGTTCCGTGAAAAATGCCATTGGTAATTTGATAGGGATTGCACTGAATCTGTATATACCTTTGGGTAGCATAGTCATTTTCACAATATTGATTCTTCCAGCCCAAGAACATGGTATATCTCTCCATCTGTTTGTGTCGTCTTTGATTTGTTTCGTGAGTGTCTTATAGTTTTTTGTATACAGGTTTATTTTTGTCTCCTTAGGTAGGTTTACTCCTAAGTAGTTTATTTGTAGGGCAGGAATAGAGAAGCAGACATAGAGAACAGACTTGTAGACACAGCAGGGGAAAGAGAAGGTGGCATGAATTGAGAGAGTAGCGCTGAAACATATACATTACCATATGTAAAATAGATAGCTAGTGGAAAGTTTCTGTATGACACAGAGAGCTCAACCCTGTACTCTGTGACAATCTAGAGGGGTGGGACGGGGTGAGGGGTAGGAGGGAGGTTCAAGAGAGAGGGGACACATGTCTACTTATGGCTGATTAATGCTGTTGTATGGCAAAAACCAACACAGCATTATCACACAATTATCTTCCAATTAAAAATGAAAAAAATTACCTTCCATGTATGAGAAAGCAAAACATCAACTCATCCTACTTATTTTCTGTATTTGCCCAGCACTGTTACCAATGGTGCCTCTAGTCTTCCAGTAGAGTGTGTCAGTAACTGTACTGACATTTGGGTCAAAATTCTACTGAGAGCTGAGCACCAGCCACAGGGTCTTCTTGGTATTCTTTCCCAAATTAGGTGACCCTGGACCAACATATCTCGAAGCGTGGTAGAACTGGGGCATTTGTATCAGAATCACCTGCATATTCATTTAAATTATAGATTCCTGGTCCCAACCCTAGATCTACTGAGTCTCTAAGTGTTGAGCTTGAAGATAAAGCACTTTATTTTATTTTGCTTATTTATTTTTTGGTTGCCCTGGGTGTCCATTGCTGCACTCGGGCTTTTTCTAGTTGCAGTGAGTGGAGGCTACTCTCTAGTTTCTGTGTACGGGCTTCTCAATGCCATGGTTGCTCTTGTTGCAGAGCACCAGCTCCGGTTGCTAGAGTTGCAGGCTTCAATAGTTGAGGTGCACAAGCTTAGTTGTTCCATAGCATGTGGGATCTTCCCGGTCTAGGGATTGAACCCATGTGTCCAGTATTGTAAGGCAGACTTTTAACCACTGGACCACCAGGGAAGCCCAAGATACACATTTTATTTTTCAAAAGACATTAGTTTTTTTTTTTTTTTTGGTTGCACTGGGTCTTCATTGCTGCATCCAGGCTTTCTCTAGCTGTGATGAGTGGAGGCTACTCTCTGGTTATGGTGCATTGGCTTCCCATAGAGGTGATTTCTCTTGTTGCAGAGCACAGCCTCTAGGTGTGCGGGCTTCAGTAGTTGCAGCATGTGGGCTCAACAGTAGCAGCTCCCAGGTCCTAGGGCACAGCCCTGGTAGTTGTGGTACACAGGCTCAGCTGCTCAGTGGCACGTGGGATCTTCCCAGAGCAGGGACCAAACCCCTGTCTCTTGCATTGGCAGGAGAGGTCTTTACCACTGACCCACCAGGGAAACCCCACATACACATTCTAAATGAGCTGCTCAGGTGAGTCTTCTTCATATGAGAGAAGTCTGAAAACTCGACTTCTCCCTAGATTGGGAGTGCAGACTAAGAGCCCAAGGCTCCAACCTGACCCAGGTGTTTTGAGATGGCTACACATCCCAAAAAAGTGAGCATGCCTTTCTGCAGAATGAATTTAGAGGGAGCCAGACTCATTTTCTATCATATATACCCATGTTTCAATCATTCAAGAAATACCATTCTACACCATGATGGCGAATTATTGATTAATTTTACTTCACAATTTTGAGTGTGCAAGAAATATCATATTTGTATACTCCAAGTAGGATTGAATCTTTATTAGGATTTCCCCTCTCTACCTTCAGCTTCCCAGGTGGCACTAGTGGTAAAGAACCCACCTGCCAAAGCAGGTAACATCGAACCCAGGTTCGATCCCTTGGAGGAGGGCATGGAAACCCACTCCAGTATTCTTGCCTGGAGAATCCCAAGGACAGGGAAGCCTGGTGAGCTATAGTCCAAAGGGTCGCAAAGAACTGCACACAACTGAAGCAGTTTAGCACGGATGCACTCCCTATCTTAGACTCTACAGAAGTACTTTAGATGTTAACAGAGTCAAATTTGGGGGCAAGTTAGCAAGGCTTTCAAAAAGAAGCACCTCGCAACACTGCCCAGAGGTGAGGGAACCCAGAACCTCAGGAATGCCACTGCCCATGGGTCATAGTTCCTTTCAGCTGAGGGAACTGAGGAACCAAAGCTAAATTCACACTTTAACAGGTGGTCTTGTCATACGTACTTATGGCCCATGCTACTTCCCATTCAACCCAATAATCCCCTGTCCATAGTTTTTATTGTCCCTCACTATGGAAGATGAACTGGATGGCCTTGAGTAAAACTGTAACATTTGCCTTGGGAACCTTGACGTCCTCTTTCCAGCTCTCCCTCACTCCCTCAGGGATGTCCCTTCACCATAAAGATGAGAATGAGTTTGCCTGGGGGGCAGCAGCGAAAGTGTTTAAAGTCCTTGGTGCCCCATTATGGGATGTGGAGAGGCCAGGCAGGGCACTTTCAGGAAAGTGATGATGATGCCAGGAAGGGCGGTGCCTGAAGTGTGCCCGTGTTTGGATTATCTTCTTTCCTTTTCTCCTTGCCTCCCCAAGTTGGAGATTGTAAGAGGGTGCCCATATGAGGCCAGGGTTGAAAATGGAGCTATCCAGGGATAGCCAGCTGCATCTTCTGAGCTTGGGAGATTCCATGTGGCCTTGAGGCACCTCTAATCAGCCTGCAATGTGGAGGCATTAAGTTCATTTGGGGAAGGGGAGATAATATTCAACACCCCCAGCTATTCAGTGCTCACCTGATTTCCTCTTCAACTCATTCTTCGATCCTCTAAGTGAGGGTGCCCCCTCATCAGATTCTGATACAAAAAAGGCAGGTGAAGAAGCTACAGTCCAGCTGGCAACCCACTCCTGGCCCTCACAGTGCTGGCATCTCTCTGTGAGAGGCAAATGAGGTCTGTCTATGGCCTCTTTCAGCAACTCTACAATCAAAAGAAAGCCCCTCCACTCTTAGGGCCAGGGACTTGATTTGTGGTCCGAACCTCAGGTGACAGGCATGTGGAAAATATTCTGGGAGAACGCAGGATAACTGTAAGGGTGCGTGAGTTTGAAATATAATTCTGGTGGCAATAAGAATAATAAGAAGTTACCATCACAATCGCTTCTATTCCTTATTTTTCATATCCCTGTTTTTTGGTACTGGGGTATGTCCCTGCACCCTTTAGCCATAGAGAGAATCTGCTTTAAAATCAGGATCTCCTGGAAAGTGTGATACAGGGATCAAACCTTTTCCTGGTGTAGTTCAGCCTGCCTTGCTTGTTTCTTCATCCACTTTCCCACCACGGCTAAGAACCTAGAGTCTAGGTTTCATTGTATCTTCTGTCTACTGCTTACTGCCCCCTAGTTCCCTTCCTGCCTTCATGTCTCAGAACGCAGGACACGGCAGCCACTCTGAGGGAGAACTGGGATTATCACACCGTTCTTGGGAAGAAGAAAGAGATTGGAGGCTTAGGAAGAAGAGGGCAAGGGGAAGACTGCAGACTTGGGACAAATAGGGAGGCTCGTCGTGGGGCACAATAACAAGAGAAACCAAAGACTGGAATATAGCAGTTAAAGAAACTGGCTCTGGAGACTGACTGCCCAGGTTTCAACTCCTTAGCTCCGTGCTTTTAGTTGAGACCCATAAAATCCTTGGTTCCTCAGTGTCCTCATCTGTATTGCAGGGATCATAAGAGTGCCTATTTCATAGGCTATTGTAAGAATTAAATAATTCTGTAGATGAATATGTAAAAAACTTAGAACAGGGCCTGGCACATGGTGAAGTTTCAATATATGTTACAGATTATAACTGGGGAGTCCAGGACATATATAGTAAATGAAATAGGGACTCTACCACCATTGGAGGTATTTTTTAGATATTTGTGAACTAATGAGGAAGGAAAAAGACAATTTAGTTATGAAAAAATCATAATAGTAAATGCAGTTATCTTAGGCTGTTATGACCAAATTCTATTTTCAAAATAATTATGAGGTACTTTATTATTGTGTCAGATAAAGATCTGCCTGCAGTACACATTTTTAAGTGACAAATCATGTGTTCACAACTTATTGAAAATTAACATACATATAGATGAACACTATTAATATAACCCAGCTTCACATCTTTCTCTGAAATCTAAACAAACACCTGTGACTGATTACTTTCCACATTTACTGAGCAACAACAACCAGATTTACAAAAGTAAAGTTTGATAAAAAGTTAAAATAATGCGAACATCTGGAAAACATAGGACAGTGGGAGGGTGGATGGTATATATTCTCTCTTAAAAGTTGAGCATATTTAGGAGTTAAATGAGCTAACTGGGTTATTCATTTACTTTTTAAGTCAGTTGTGTTTGTTGGAATTTTTCTCCTCTTTTCCTGTTTGGTTTAGGTCTTTATGTGCACAGAAAGAACCAGGGCGCTAACAAGTAATGAGAGAAATAAACCTGTTATGTCGCCCTCAACCCCCTCACGACTACTTCATGTCTGCTGAGAGTACATTGTTAGGTGTCCTGTTTTTAAAAGCTGTAACTGTAGAATATTAGCTTCACTTGATCTCTACAGGTTATGGAAATTAAAAGGTTCCCATTTACTGTCTCTACCATTTGAATTAGATGGGATGTAGAGATGGGGAATGGTGATTGTATTGTATGTAATCCCCCCAAAGAAATACCAATATAAAGAGCAAGAATCAGTGATATTATATATACATATATGAAGGTGATAATGATATATATAGTTATATTTGACGCAGAATTCTTTAAACGGTGTTCATTTTACTATAAAAGTAATAGAGAGTCATTGCAAAAACTGCAAAATGCTGAAAATAATCATGAAGCTAATAAAAATAACCCCTAAATCCTGCCCTCTAGAAATCTATTGTTGACATTTTGATACATTAAAAAAAAATTTTTTGGGGGGTTCAAGACTGGGAACTCATGTACACTTGAGATGAAAAAAATAATAATAAATAAAAAAAATTAAAAAAAATTTTTTTTCTTTTTGCAATTCACATTTAAATTTTTCAAACCAAATTTGATTCAATTAAATACAAATATGTATAGTTTTCATCTTTATTTTCTCACTGAACAAGTCACAAACACTTTCCAGATGGAATATCTGTTTCTCATTTTTCTTATATTTAAGAAGCAAGGAATTATTTCAGACATGTAAGTGGGCGATACTATTTCTAGTAATTTAGTAAAAACTATGCATAGAATCTGAGGATTAACATTTATTTCATAGTTAACATTACCTCTGTGAGACAGTGTACCTTAAAATGAGTTGAGTTGGAAAGTGAGAAAGAGGAAAAAAAAAAATGAGTGATGACCCATTATTGACTGGTATGCAGTAAGAAAATCAAGAGTAATAGCCCATAGATGACAAAACTATTCTTAGTTCACTTCAGTTGATAAAATTTTGATTACTACCACAGTTTCAGGAAAGGGACTGCTAATAAGCCACATTTTAAAACTTTCTAAAGACATGGATTTTATGTTAATAGAATTAAAACCATGCATTTGTGTCATATTAATAAAATTCATCTAAAATAAAAAGTTACATTAAAAAGGAGAACTCATTTTGACATCATTGTAATTTTTAGCACTGTGGAATTGCTGGGAATTCCTCTTTACTGGATTTGGACATATCTGTATTACTCACAGGAAGCAAGTTATCCTATAAAGGATGGTTCCAGCAGGAGCAGGGCTCCACTATTCTTGGCTGACCTCACATCAAATCTGCAGGAGTGGCACAAAACAGAAGCAGCAGCAACACGGGAGGAATCTGACGCTGAACAGTAAGTGCAAGAAATCTTTACAAGAGCAGTTTGACCATGGAGCACAGATCGTGAACATGAACAGATATGCAAAAGGCCTTCCAGAGAAGATCTGTGCAAGCTCTTATTGTATTCAAACTAGTTAAAACCTGACTTTTATTTTTGACTGAAATGATGAAAATCTTAACTTCTGTATTTATTCCCTTGGGCAAACTTCTTTAAACTAAACCTTGTGGCAAAAGATTATAATCTTTTAATCTAAACATCTTACGATGCCACTCTACACATCATTGTAGAATGATCTGGGCATCTGGTAGCCTGAGAGTTCATTCTATAATTAATTTTGTACTTCCCCCACCAGAAAAGCATTTTCAAGTCTAATCTTTGGATCAAAAGAACTCTTGAAGTCATGATTGCTTCACAGTATCTCTCTGTTCTCACTTTTGGTAAGTCAATGTCAGTTGATAGACTCAAATTTCCTATCCTTAGCATTACTGGTATTTTGGACCAGATAAGTCTTCCTTGTGGGGGGCTGCCAAGTGTAATGTAGGTTGTTTAGCAGCATCCTGGGCTCCTCCTCATAATGTGTTGTGGCCTGGGCTAGGAGCCATTTACCTCTTTGTGTCTCAGCTCCCTTCGGTATAAAGAGTGATTCTAAATAATCTATTTCCCAGAGGCCTTTTGAGGATTCAGTATCATGGCTTATGTAAAGTGCCTCAGATAGTGCTTGGTGGTGTATATTTAGGGCTCAAAAAAGCTTAGTTATTCTGATTATTATTCTACTATTAGGTAGGTGTATTGAGGTTATAGTGGGTGAAGCACCAAGTGGAAGGTCAATTACAAAAGAGAAACACAGTAAATGGTAGTTTCTCCATTCATACCCACTTTACTTTGGAAAAAATTTTTCCAAGAAATTCTTACTTTGGAAAAAAAAAATTTGAATCATCCCAGAGGCCACTAAAGCGTCTGCCTGGAATGCAGGAGACCAGGGTTCGATCCCTGAGTCGGGAAGATCCCCTGGAGAAGGAAATGGCAACCCACTCCAGTACTCTTGCCTGGAGAATCCCATGGAGGGAGGAGCCTGGTAGGCTACAGTCCATGGGGCCACAAAGAGTCAGACACGACTGAAGTGACTGAGCAGGCATGCACACAAAGGCCACTAAATGCCAAAAATACGACAACAAAAGATTCAGCTGACAGAGTCAACCACAGCAGGGCTAAACTTTCCCATTCCTTTCATGTTTTCCCCCTTAGTGCTTCTCCTGTTTAAAGAAAGTAGAACCTGGTCTTACCATGCATCCACGGAAATCATGACTTTTGAGGAGGCCAGAGATTATTGCCAGAAAACGTACACAGCTCTAGTTGCAATTCAAAACCAGGAAGAGATTGAATACCTGAACTCCACATTCAGCCATTCACCAAGTTACTACTGGATTGGAATCAGAAAGATCAATGGTACATGGACCTGGATAGGGACCAATAAGTCTTTGACCAAAGAAGCCACAAACTGGGCTCCAGGTGAACCAAACAATAAGCAAACTGATGAGGACTGTGTAGAGATCTACATTAAGAGAGAAAAGGACTCAGGCAAGTGGAATGATGAGAAATGCACCAAAAAGAAGTTCGCCTTGTGTTACAAAGGTAGGGAGTCTGTGGCAGCAATGGGAGGGAGATGTTGTGTGTGAGCATCTTGACAGATTGTTGACTGTATACAAAGACTGGTCTCTATTGTGTGGATTTTATGTTCTAAAAAGATACAGGTTGTAAACATTCTATTTGAAATGTTTAAACACCTGAAATTTGCCTCTTTTTGCTTCTTTATGTGAATATAGTTAAGAATGTATGTATTTATGTATGGTGATGATTTAGTTGCTAAGTCATGTCTGACTTATGACCCCATGGACTGTAGCCCACAAGGCTTCTCTGTTCATGGGATTTCCCAGGCAAGAATACTGGAGTGGGTTGCCATTTCCTTCTCCGAGGGTCTTCCCCATCCAGGGATTGCACCTGAGTCTCTTGCATTGAAGGCAGATTCTTTACCTACTGAGCCACCAGGGAAGCCATGGATAAGTATAGACCTAAATATATGCATATATGGCTCCCCGGTGACTCAGTTGGTAAAGAAACCACCTGCAATGCAGGAGACGCAGGTTCAATCCCTGGGTGTGGAAGATCCCCTGGAGAAGGAAATGGCAACCCACTCGAGTATTCTTGCTGAGAGGAATCCCATGGACAGAGGAGCCTGGAAGGCTACAGTCCACGCAGTCTCAAAAAGTCAGACATGACTTAGCGACTAAACCACCACATACGTATATACAGTGTGTATGCACAGGTATAACACACTTTTTAGTTACTTGTTGTTTATTTGCAGTAGGAGAATTCTCTTTAGAATTTGTGATAAAGTGACTTTTCTATTTTGGGTGCCAATTACAGCTCTATCTCTGATATTAACATCAGGGTTTGAAATTTTTGAGCTTAAAACTCAGCTTGGGCATTTCATCAAGCACCTCTACTAAAATCTCTGACACTCTGTATCATTGGTGACATCCCTGTTACACATCGTTGATCCTAAATTCAAAGAAACTCAGTTGAAGCATAATAACAGTAGTCATCATGGATTGTCTTTTCCATAGCTGCCTGTACCCCTACATCCTGCAGCGGCCATGGTGACTGTGTAGAGACCATCAACAACTACACTTGCCAGTGCTACCCTGGCTTCAAGGGCCTCAGATGTGAGCAAGGTAAGGCTTGGTCTCACCTTTTCCTTCACTTGAGATTGTAGGAGCACTTTATGTCCCAGTTGGTTTTGGCATCAGGACTGCATGCTTTCCCTTCTCTAGAGCATATGGAATCAGAAGGAGGTTAAGAGCTGAAGCTGTGAAATCAGATCCTCCTGTGTTTGAATCCCAGATCCACCACTTAGTAGTTATGGCACCTTGACAACAGGGAGGTAAACTCTCAAGTCCCAGGTTTCTCATTGTAAAACGAGGACAAGAGAGTACCAACTGCATAGGCTTATGGTTTGGATGATGTGAACAAATTCAGGCACGACATTTTCATAGTGCCTGTTCTTTGCTGAGTCCCTTTAGTCATGTACAACCCTCTGCGACTCCATGGACTGTAGCCTGCCAGATTCCTCTGTCCATGGGATTCTCCAGGCAAGAACACTGGAATGCGTTGCTGTGCTTTCCTCCAGGGGATCTTCCCAACCCAGGGATCGAACGTAGGTCTCTTTTGTCTCCTGCATTGGCAGGAAGGTTCTTTAGCATTAGTGCCACCTGGGAAACTTGGTGCCTGATGTTTGATAAATAGCAGTTCTGGTTTCCAGGATTCTTCCCATGTGCTACAGGGTGAGAGAGGAGCAGAACTGATTTGTTTTCCTTTTGCAGTTGTGACCTGTCAGGCACAGAAACATCCTGAGCATGGACATCTGGTTTGCAACCCTTTGGGGAAATTCACCTACAACTCTTCCTGCTCCATCAGCTGTGCAGAGGGCTACCTCCCAAGCAGCACAGAGGCTACTCGGTGTATGTCCTCTGGAGAATGGAGCACTCCTCTCCCAAAATGCAATGGTAAGTCTCTCTCAGAAAGCATAGAGCATTCTCCAATTCATCTCTCATCCCCTTGGTTCCCTGGTGGCTCAGACGGTAAAGCGTCTGCCTACAATGCAGGAGACCCAGGTTCAATCCCTGGGTGAGGAAGATCCCCTGGAGAAGGAAATGGCAACCCCTTCCAGTACTCTTGCTTGGAAAATTCCATGGACAGAGGAGCTTTGTAGGCTACAGTCCATGGGGTCGCAAAGAGTCAGACACGACTGAGCAACTTCACTTCACTTCACTATGCCATTTTCAGCACTTCAAGGAAAGTTCCTTCCAAACTTATTCTAATTAAATTCTAATTCAACTTGTTCTCTCAGCCAGTGTATATAGGGCCAATATGGTACCAGCTGGCTTTGAGAAAAGTTTTGATCCTGTATTTGGCGTGAGTGTTTCTGAGGCTCTTGTGATGTGTAAGGGAACACAGAACTGTGGAACTGCTCTCTCAAAATCTAATGACTTCCTCTCTCCTGTCTCTGTTTAATTTCATCCATGCAATTGGACCATTAAAGATCATGATAACCAAGCAGCCTCAATATATCCTTTTCTCTCTGTTTTATCTTCCTAGGAAAAGACAGAAAAACTCTTTCCTCCAGGCCTTATTGTTTAGTTGCCAAATTATATCTGACTCTTTTGTGACCCATGGACTGTAGCTCCTCTGTCTGTGGGATTTCCCAGGAAAGAATGCTGGAGTGGGTTGCCATTTCCTTCTCCATTCTCCAGGTCTTGCCGGGCTAAAATAAATGAACGTTCTGTGTATGCTGGGATTTTTTTTTTTTTAAATCACAACTAGTCATAAATCCTGATCTAGAATCTGCTATTTTTCTTTGTTTTTGCCTTTTGTAAAATAAGCCAGGTAAAACGATCAGGAACCACTTAGCATAGTCAAAATCAATCAGAGAGGATGAAAATATCAAGAAAAAAGCATAACAACTTTATTGTGGGTGTGCATGTCCCCAGAAGTTAACCTTGGGCTTTGAGTTCTACCCTCTGAAGGTAGTTTCCTTACTGTGTTATAAACTCCAGTTCAAGAAGAAGTGAATATCTCACTCTTCTTTAAAATTTCATGGTGTTCTTTCAAATCCCTAGTGGTTAAGTGTGATGCTTTGTCAAATCCGGACAACGGAGTTGTAAACTGTTCCCCAAACCATGGAAGCCTCCCATGGAACACCACTTGTATGTTTGAGTGTCAGGAAGGATATAAACTCACCGGACCCCAGCACTTACAGTGTACCTCCTCTGGGATTTGGGACAACAAGCAGCCAACATGTAAAGGTAAGGTGGTTCCACATCAAGATTTACTGTAACATCTCAACCTATTCTCCAAATGGGCAAGTCTGACCTGCTAATATAACTTGGGACATGTGTTGCAGCTGTAACCTGTGCAGCCATCAGCCATCCTCAGAACGGCACTGTGAAATGTAGCCACTCCTTGGTTGGAGAGTTTGCCTTCAAGTCAGCCTGCCACTTCACCTGTGCAGAGGGCTTCGCATTGCAGGGGCCAGCCCAGGTTGAATGCACGGCCCAGGGACAATGGACACAGCAGGTCCCAGTTTGTGAAGGTAAGCCTGAGAGTCTCCTTTTTCAAGGAACAGCAGTCTGCAAATGTGGGCACTTAAAATGAAACCAGCTGCCTACATTAACTATAATAATCAGATCTGATGGGCAATAGTCATCTTATGTTTTTGAGATGCATATGAAAGAACTGATGCTTGTCCAGGGAAAGGACTGTGTGGAATAAGAGTGGATGCTTTGCTGGTTTCTTAATTGTTCTGGGCTAATATAACTTTGCAACTCCATGGACTGTATCCTGCCAGGCTCTTTTGCCCATGGGATTTCCCAGGCAAGAATACTGAGGTGGGTTGCCATGCCCTCCTCCTGGGGATCTTCCCAACCCAGGGATTGAACCCACATCTCCTGGACTCTGGCACTGGCAAGTGGATTCTTTATTGCTGAGTCACCAGGGGGCTACAGTCCCTACAGACCGCAAAGAGTCTGATACAACTGAGCACACAAGCAAATATATAAATATAGATAACTTTATAACATTGGCATCAAGTAAGCAGAAATCTTAATCTAAAGGGAAATCGCATTAGAAAATTTACAAAATAGAATTATGAGAACATGTTGTTGCTGTTGTTGTTCAGTTGCTAAGTCATGTCTGACTCTTTGAGACCCCATGGACTGCAGCACTCCAGGCTTCCTTGTCCCTCACTATCCCCCGGAGTTTGCTCAAATTCATGTCCATTGAGTTGGTGATGCCATCTGACCAACTCATCCTCTGCCACCCCTTTCTCCTTATGATTCGACTCTAAAACTCTTGTCATGCTCTTCTTCTGAAACTACTCATAACTAGCAGTGAGGAAAATGTTTCAAGAATGGTCTCAGTTAAAGAGACACCCTTAAAACATACATAAGTACTAAAATTTAGTTTAATAAAGCAAGAGTGAGGATACTGAAAACAAGCAGGTTTCACTATCAGGTACTAACATTTTTGTAGCCAAATACAGCACAGAGTTATTTCTAGTGGCAAAAAACCACAAGACAAAAACCAAACTGTAAAGCAGATAAATTTGATGTGGCTGCCTTCTTATCTTATTTTCTTTTTGGCCTCATCTATAAGTTCTCAAGACTCATAAGTTGCTCCCTGGCTACCTAAAATCTTTCTCCTGACCCTAACTTTATCACATGTCAGAACAGAGCTCAGGAGCCATTGGTCCTGTAAAAGGCTGTCTAGTACCATTATCAACAGAGGGACTGGAATTCAAAGAAAACACAGCCATCCTCCCATTTGTCCAGGGACTAATGAAGAGACACAGTTGTGTCCGACTCTTTGCAATCCCATGGACTGCAGCCTGCCTTGCTCCTCTGTCCATGGAATTCTCCAGGCAAGCGTACTGGAGTGGGTTGCCTTTTCCTTCTCCAGGGGATCTTCCTGACCTGGGGATCGAACCTGGATCTCTTGCACTGAGGGCAGTTTCTTTACCAACCGAGTCACTAGGGAAACCCAATGAAGAGGCAGCCACATCAAATTTATCTGCTTTGCAAATTGCCCCTAAGGACTTGATTCTAATTTCCTACACACTGAAAACTATTTAGCACTGAAACGTACTGGTGACTTTCTGTCAGTTTCAGAAGTCTTCCAGTAGATTTTTCTTAACTGCTACCCGTATCCTATCATTTTCAGTGATACAATGTTCACGTTTGGACGTTTCTGGAAAGCTCACCATGAACTGCAGTGGGGAGCCCGTGCTTGGCACTGAGTGCACGTTTGCATGTCCTGAAAGATGGACGCTCAATGGCTCTGTAGTGCTGGCCTGCGGCGCTACAGGACACTGGTCTGGGATGCTGCCAACCTGTGAAGGTGAAGCACTGAGTGACTGTGATTGTCTGGGGTGGGGGAGTCAGAGAGGAGAAAGCGAGCGAAGAAAGGAAGCTCTCTGGCTGCAGTAATGAACTATCCAGTATAGCCAAACCAGAAAGGTCAGAAAGGTCACCCAGGTTAACATTTAAGGGATGGATATTCCATTTTACACGTAAGAGAGAAAACAGGAGTGACATGTTGATGGAATTTTGATAATTGAAGAAAGGAGAGCTAGTGGGAGAAATTGGAGGGGAAAGGAAAATGAGTGAAAAAGAGAGAAAGAGAGACAGAGGTTACCCAAGGTGTACTGTAAAAGCTTGGCAAGTTAGAGCTCTGTCTGATCGTGCTGGGAGATAAACTCATAAAGAGGTTTGGGCTGATCTCAAAGGTCTTTAGTACCATGTCTCTGCCTCATGTATTGGACTAAATGACTCTTCTGCTTTGCACATTATACCAGTGTACCAAGAAAAGGGCAAACGGACAGAACAGGAAGACTTTAAATTTAATTTCTTCTCATGACCGTTCACCCCCTGTTTCCTTAGCTCCCACTGTGTTCCAAACTCCCTTGGCAGTTGGACTTTCTACTGCTGGAGTCTCCCTTGTGACAATACCATCATTTCTCTTCTGGCTCCTGAAACGCCTTCAGAAGAAAGGTGAGGACATTTATGAGTGTACTCCAAAAAGGTTTTTGAAAAAAATTTTTTTTCTCATTCATGAGTCATGTTGTCTTTCACAGATTTAAAAAGTAATTAGAATCAAATCACTAGTCATTTAATGATAAACATGAATAAACTACAGGATAAATAAGCAGAAACCTTAGGAAAAGAGTTTTAATACAAATGTTAGTATGCTAACATTGTACAGCTCCAGGGGATGCTAGTCACTTTGAACCCTGTGATCTGAGAAGTTGCTGTGCTGAGGCTGCCATAATTAGTGTTCATGGGAAAATGAAGAAAATGTTTCCAAAAACTGTATTTGGAATACAGGCTTAAATTTGGGAGCATCTCAGGAAATATTCTCAGGCAGAATTCTTGCCAGGAAAAAATCTTAGATAGAAGAGCCTGGTGGGCTACAGTCTGCAGGGTCACAAAGAGTTGGACACGATGGATTAACTAAGCACACACAGAGAATATGCAAACACATCTAGCCGCACTCTTGATCTGTTTGGCCTACAGAGTCTTTAAATTTTTTTGAACTAAATTCTGACATTTACGAAATAGGAAATTTCATATCAAATCAGATTTGAGATTTCTCATGACCAACTGGAAGACAGACAAACTTGGGAAGTGGAGCCTATAGGCTATGTGCCTGCCTTAGGAAGCTGCTGTACCCTTTGCATGAATGTACACTTTGCATTCACCCTGCCCTGTTGTCACCAAGATATGTTTGTGTTCTGATAATTATAGGACCCTTGAAGGCCTTGAGTTTGCAATCCATGATAAATGCAATCCGTGATAAATAGAGTCATATTGTTTCAAGATTTAAAATGTCCTTGAAAGTCATTTAGCCCAAATTAATAGTTGTCTTTCTCTTGCAGCAAAAAAATTTTCTCCTGCCAGGTAAGCTGCATTCTTGAATTTAGTTTGGTGCAAAAGTAATTGCGGTTTTGCACTGTTGAAATTTGCTGTTTGATATTGGAATACATTCTTAAATAAATGTGGTTATGTTATACATTATTTTAATGTACTTTTCTCACTTTACGTGTTTTTGCTAATGACTTTGTGTGTGCTAAGTCGCTACAACTGTGTGTGACTTTTTGGAACCCTATGGACAATAGTCCACCAGGCTCCTCTGTCCATGGGATTCTCCAGGCAAAAAAACTGGAAGGGATATTTCCAACCCAGGGATCGAATCAGAGTCTCTTATGTCTCCTGCATTAGTGCCTCCTAGGAAAGCCCCGCTAATGGCATTACTTGCTGTTTATTTATTTATTTATAATGAAGAGCAATAGTTTCCTACTCTGTCCCTATTTGCTCTCTTTTTAAAATTAATTAATTTATTTTAACTAGAGGGTAATTTTTCTACAATACTGTGGTGGCTTTTGCCTTACATCAACATGACTCACCCACAGGTGCACACGTGTCCCCCCATCCTGAATCCCTCTACTCAGAGCACCAGCTTTGAGTGCCCTGCTTCATGCATCAGACTTGCTATTTTGGACTACAGAAATGATGTTCGGCAAAACTCAAAGTGATTTTTAAAATTCGAGTTCAAAATGGGTTGTAAAGCAGCGGAGACAACTTGCAACATCAACACATTTGGCCCAGGAACTGCTCATGGACACACAGTGCAGTGGTGGTTCAAGATGTTTTGCAAAGAAGGCAGCCTTGAAGATGAGGAGCATAGTGGCCGGCCATCGGAAGGTGACAGTGACTAACTGAGAGCGCCACCAAAGGTGATCCTCTAACCACTAACTACGTGAGACGCTGTGGAAGAACTCAGTGTCAGCCATTCTATGGTCATTCGGTATTTGAAGCAAATTGGAAAGGCGAAAAGGTTCAATAAGTGAGCTGACCGCAAATCAAAAAAAAAATCATCATTTTGAACTGTTGTCTTCTCTTATTCTACACAACAACAACAAACCATTTCTCAACCAGATTGTGACATGCGATGAAAAGTGGATTTTATATGACAACCAGCTCCGTGGCTGGACCGAGGAAGAAGCTCCAAAGCACTTCCAAAAGCCAAACTTGCACAAAAAAAGGTCGTGGTCACTGCGTGGTGGTCTTCTGCCTGTCTGATCCACTACAGCTTTCTGAATCCCAGTGAAACCGTTACATCTGAGAAGTATGCTCAGCAAATTGATGAGAGGCACCAAAACCCGCAACGCATACAGCCAGCATTAGTCAACAGAACAGCTCAGTTCTTCTCCACAATGCTGGACCACACATCGCAGAAGTTGAGCACATTGGGCTATGAAGTTTTGCCTCATTCACCATATTCAGCTGACCTCTTGCCAACCAACTAGCACTTCATTAAGCAGCTTTACAACTTTTTGCAGGGAAAATGCTTCTACAACCAGCCTGAGGCAGAAAATCCTTGCCAAGAGTTCACTGAATAGCAAAGCACAAATTTTTATGCTACAGTAATAGTGCAACTTATTTCTCATTGCTAAAAACGTGTTGATTGTAGTGTTCCTATTTTGATTGCTAACGATGTGTTTGAGCCTAGTTATGATTTAAAATTCACAGTCCAAAACTATAGATACTTTTGTACCAACCTAGTTGTAAAGCATGCCATTGAACATTATACACCTTTTTCTCTTCATGTTGGAAACCAGTGCTTTACCTTGGTGTTCTCATGTGTTCCACAGCAGCTGCTCAAGCCTGAAATCAAATGGATGCTACTCAACACCTTCCGAGTTAATTTAAATCCAAAGGAATCAGGTAAGAGTTGAAATCACATGTGGTTTTGAAAAAAGACATCTTCTCTACCACTCTATTGTTCCTTGAACCCTCCAAACCTGCTAGTTTCTAGGGGGGAAATCACCACCTTGGTGTTATTTTCTGGAAAGTTGTTTCTTTCTTTTTTTTTTTTTTTTTTTTGTAGGAGAGGAAAGGAACAAGAATCTTGCCTTCAATGAGTCATTTCATTTATGAACATTAATAATAATGATGATAGTTAACCATTCTATGGCACTTACTCTATTCTAGGAACCACTCTAAGCTAGGAATTCTATGGGATAAGGGCTATTGTATTTATTATTATATATATGAAGAAAATGAGGCACAGGGAAGTTGAGGAATGCCTAAAATCTCAAAATTATTAAGTTATATAGTCAGAAATCATACTCAGGCAGTCTGGCTCTAAAATCTGTATTCTTAAAAACACTCTTTGCTTTGTGAGAATTTGGAAGGTTCAAGTTGCCTCTGAATAGATTTTTTTTTTAATTAATAGACATCTTTGTGTATGCAGTTTTAGGTTTACAGAAAAAATCAGTAGAAAGAACAGAGTTCTAACATACCTCCCTCATATCCTCTGATTTCCTCTATTATTGACATCTTACATTAGTATTGTATTTTGTTAAAATTGATGGGCCAGTTTTGATACATCATTATTAATGAAATCCCACAGTTTACATTAGGGTTCAGTCCTGGTTCTGTACATTCACTGGGTTTTGACAAATATATAATGACATATATCCATCATTAGAGTATCGTACAGAATAGTTTCACTATACCAACTGAATAGGATAGTGTTCATATTTGCTGTTCATATTTGGACTAGCCTTGTGAGAGTACACACAGTTGTCTGTGCTAGGAGGGGAATTTTGTTGTTGCTGTTAGTATGCAAAATATTAAGGATCCTGATGTCATGCACTCTCATTGCAGGAGCACAAGCAAATTAGGGAACTAGAGCAATACCCTGAAGATGGCAGAGACAGAGAGGTCTTCTTGGGTCTCCAGCTCTTCTCTCCTACTGCATCCACTGGCTACATTTACAGATGAGGCCATGGTACCCATGAGGACTTCAGTGGACAATATCCAACGAGCAAGTCCAGTCTGCCACGAAAAAAGACTCAATTCTCTGCTTTCCAGCGCTGGTTACTGGAAGGAGAGGATATTCTTGTCTATGCAAAAGCAAAGAGACAAATGCTCTAGAATCTCAGAATTCCTTTCCTAATCACCCTTCACTCACTTTGAAATCTTGTGGGGATAATACAATATTTAGTGGCACCGTTTCTTTCTTTTGTCCCTCATGGTGTTTTAGCTGCTGAGTCTGTAGTTGCTGTGATGGAAATGAATAATAATTGTCAAGAATTTAGAGGAAACTAATTGGTCATAGATGTTCTATTAATAGACGGGGGAAAATGACAAAAGTTTAATGCCACAGGGTGATGACATGTCAAAAGTTGTTAATAGTGAAAACTCTATTTAGCACAGCAAGTACAGTCTCAATCACTTTGATCCTGGTGGGATTTAGTGTTTTTAAAGTGTTTTTACCTTCCCAGGTGGCATAGTGTTAAAGAATCCGCCTGCTACTGCGGGAGATGTAAGAGATGTAGGTTCAATACCTTTGTAGGGAAGATTCCCTGGAGAAGGAGATGGCAACCTACTCCAGTATTCTTGCCTGGGAAATCCCATGGACAGAGGAGCCTGGAGGGCTACAGTCCATGGGGTCACAGAGTTGGACACGACTGAGCGACTAAGCACTGAAGTGCTTTTAGAGGTTGTGTTTTTTTGCTTGCATTGAATGTAGTATAAATGCGTAAGTCTTAATTCACTACAAGTATTTTAAGTTATTATTTTAAATGTTTTATGTACGTATTTATTAAGCTTATGTCATACCTGGGCTTACCAGGTGGTTCAGTGGTAAAGAATCCATCTCCCAAGCAGGAGATGTGGGTTCGATCCCTGAGATAGGAAGATACCCTGGAAAAGCAAATGGCAACCCACTTCAGAATTCTTGCATGGAGAATCCCATGGACAGATAAGCCTGGTGGGCTATAGTCCATGGGGTTGTAAAACAGTTGGACATAACTTAGCGACTAAACAACAAATGTCTACAATCACAACTATTGTACATAACATGGCACTGTAAAGTTTGATAATAAACATGTTTATATTTATCCTGTGTAATGGCTCTTAAAAATCTATTTTACTAGGTAAAACTCACATACCATAAAATTCAGTTTATAAATATAAGATCCAATGGATTTCAGTATATTTACAAGATCCTGTGACCATCACTGCTATCTTAACTCTGAAACATTTCTATCACCCCCCAAAAGAAACACAGGACCCAATAGTAGTCACTCTCCATCTTTCCCAGTCCCTGATAACTACTTACCTACTTTTTCCTTCTATAAATTTACCTTTCTGGACAGTTCATAAAAATAGAATCATTCTACAATATGTGACCTGTTATGTCTAGCATCTTTTGTTTAGCATAATGTTTTTTGGGCTCCATAATTACAGCAGATGGTGATTGCCATGAAATTAAAAGACACTTACTCCTTGTAAGGAAAGTTATGACCAACCTAGATAGCATATTCTAAAGCAGAGACATTACTTTGCCAACAAAGATCCATCTAGTCAAGGCTATGGTTTTTCCAATGGTTATGTATGGATGTGAAAGTTAGACTGTGAAGAAAGCTGAGCACCAAAGAATTGATGCTTTTGAACTGTGGTGCTGGAGAAGACTCTTGAAGAGTCCCTTGGACTGCAAGGAGATCCAACCAGTCCATCCTAAAGGAGATCAGTCCTGGGATTTCTTTGGAAGGACTGATGCTGAAGCTGAAACTTCAATACTTTGGCCACCTCATGTGAAGAGTTGACTCATTGGAAAAGACCCTGATGCTGGGAGGGATTAGGGGCAGGAGAAGAAGGGGATGAGAGAGGATGAGATGGCTGGATGACATCACTGACTTGATGAACATGAGTTTGAGTGAACTCCTGGAGTTGGTGATGGACAGGGAGGCCTGGTGTGCTGCAATTCATGGGGCTGCAAAGAGTCGGACATGACTGAGCGACTGAACTGAACTGAACTTTCAAGCTTCAGCCTTTTTTTTTACCATGTATCAGTACTCCATTCCTTTTCATTACTGAATAATACTCTACTGTTTGAATGTGCCTCATGTTCTTTTTCCATTCATCAAATGACGGACATTTGGATTGTTTCTGCTTCCTGACTATTGTGAGTAACACTGCTATGAACATCCATGCCAAGGTTTTGGAGTAGATTTATGTTTTCAGTTCTCTTAGTCATATACCCAGAAGAGGAATTGTTGGGTCATATGCTTCACATTTTGTGGAATTGCCAAATTGTTTCCCAAAAGGGCAGTATCCTTTCACAGTCTCACCTACAGTGTGTAAAATTTCCTGTTTCTCTACATTATTTTCAATAGTTGTTATTGCCTGTCATTTTGATTATCACCACCCTAGTGTATATGAAATAGTATACATATAGGTTTTTGCATCAATACTGTACAGTTGTTGGAAAAATATTAATAGTCTAAAAACAATCATTAAGCACGATGAAACAAAGATTTCTGGAGTCTGTGCATCATGCTAGCTTCAATTCTAGGTTACTCAAGTCAACCCATTCACCTTGATTTATCCCCCAGACTCATTCTCCAGGGCTAGAGACAGTAGTTTTTCCTACAAGGATGTGTGCCTTCTTTTTGCTAAAATAGTGTCAATGCAAAATGCCTTGTGTGTACCCACCTAAAAACCACCTTGTGAATCTCATTGTTATCAAAGAATTGGAATATCTGAAATTCCTAAGAAAACAGGGTTTAATGTTTGGCTTGGTTAGCCAGACTTAAAAAAAAAAAATGTGGCTATAACATTGTTACAGGCTAAAATTTTTTTCACTTTGATTTTATACTTCTTCTTAGCTCAAAGTACTACTTAAGATAAAATTAAAGAAAAGGCGAAAAACAAGTATAGATCCTGCTAATTAGGGATGTTTTCATGTAGGACTGAAATGGATACATACTTGAGACATCAGCTAGAAATGCAGAGGAAGCAGGAATATTACTGCCCTTTCCCAGGCTCCCCCAAGGAGAAAACTGGACAAATTAAATGTATTCAAAAGATACCCAAGTCAAATGGACATAGACAAGTAGCTCACACATAACAGTGCAAAGTGGAACAATTCTTGGTGTCAGCAGATTAAAAGACCAGAAAAGAGGTTTTTAATGAAAGAAAACAAAAAGCTACCTAAACAGGAAGAGCTCATCGTCCTCTTTCAGTTCAAAAATATATAGTTTCTACCTTAAAACTTTAACTGCCTTCTCCCAAAAGATTCTAAGCCAAGAGAAATGAAAATATTTCTCTCTTCAGTTACGCACATATGTAGTCATGCTGCCGGTTTGTAAGATTAAAGTCTAAAATCAAGGAGATATTTTCTTTTCCTTGATCTCTCAATAGTGCAAAATCCTATCAATAGCTATTTTAATAACTTTCATCAACTGATTCCCACTGAGAGCTCTCAGAATGGGTCTTTATTACCACCCCTGGACTACATGATAAAATCCCCACAAACTCATTAGTTTCTAGGTTCTCAGTTGGCTGTTAGGATGTACTATGGTTGCAAGTCATTGACACAACAAGCACACAAATCTAGTCTTTGCTCACTTCCCAACCACATTTCACACCAGCACTTCTGGAATTGTATTCCATCCACAATGGAGATCTTTTTCTGCCTGCCTTGGAGGCATTAGCCTCTTCTGTCTGCAGTTACCCCACCTCCCCATCTAGAAAGCCCTACTCTTTGCGTCCCTGATTCCTACTCATCTTTCAGATTCTCTGCTTAAATTTCCCTTCATGACAATTGACGCCTTAGACCAGGTCCCCTCTTTAATGCTCTCATAGCCCATATTCTTCTTTTCTTTGATTGGTATTAAACAATTATTTGTTTAATATCTGTCTTCCCCACTAGAGTCTATGTTTCTTAAGAGTAGGAACTTATTACCATATTCATTGCTATAATCTTAGAGCCTGGCCTATTCCTAACACATGGTAGATACTCAACAAATTTACTGAATGAATGAATAAATAAGTGGATGAACGAAAGCAGATTTGGGCTCATCGTAAGAAGCAGGACTGCTTTTCACAAATGGAATGAGTTGTCTCAGAAGGCAAAAATTTTAAATCCAGTTATGGAGCAAAATATATTTGGCAACAGTGCAGCATAAAATGGAAATAAAGGAGAAAGCTGATGGCTAGAAATAAAGGAACTAGGTAATATCCTAGAGGTTCCATAAGGTAGGATTAAGAGGCAATGCAGTGGGCTTCCCTGGTGGCTCAGTGGTAAAGAACCCACCTGTTAGTGGAGAAGATGAAGGTTCAGTCCCTGTGTCAGGGAAGATCCCTTGGAGAAAGAACTGGCAACCTATTTTACTTTTCTTGCCTCGAGAATTTTCCATGGACAAAAGAGCCTGGCAGGCTACAGTCCATAGGTTTGCAAAGAGTTGTACATGATTGAATGACTAAACAACAACAAAAGGAGACCAGAAAATGAGAAGAGAGAGTGGTCAGGTTATTTCCTACTCACTCTTTTCCCTTTTTGGTGCTCTTTCTGGAAGCAGCTGCCTCCTTCCTCTGCTATATCTTCTGATGGGGGACTTCTCCCCGGGGTCCTAGTCCTCACTGATACACTATGTCCTCTCCTTGAGTCTTCCGTCCCAAGGATGCAATAGCTTCCTGTACTGCCAGTCTCTGGATACTCATTTTCTCTTGTTTGTTTTCTTAACCTTGTTGTTCACCTGTTGCAAGTGGCCTCTCCAGTAAAGGCTTTTCAGTGGGGGAAGAATTCACTCATCTGGGGCCAGCTTTGTTTCTGGATGGGCCCCTGAATGAAACTCATTTTAACTGAATCACTTAAACTATGTTGCTGAAAACAGGCCATAAGAGGAAAAGAGTAGAAACATGGAGTCCAGATAGGAGGCTTCTGCAACAGTAATATAGGTGAGAGATGATGATGGTTTGGATTCATAATAAAATAGAAGTGACTGAATGCTGAAAATATTTTCATGCGAAAGACAAAAGTTGGTGACATATTGGATATGAGTTGTGAGAAAAAGAGAGATGTCCCCAGTTAACTCCAAAGCTTTGGCTTAAGTAATTGGAAGGCTGGGGTTATAATTTACTGAAATGGGAAAGGCTGTGGGAAGAACTCACCAGGTATGGAGGAAATTCAATTCAGTACAGGCACAATTTGAGAGGCTTGAGGTGAGGTGAAGTTGCTCAGTCGTGTCCGACTCTTTGTGCCCCCATGGATTGTAGCCTACCAGGCTTCTCTGTCCATGGGATTTTCCAGGCAAGAGTACTGGAGTGGGTTGCCATTTCCTTCTCCAGAAAGTCATCAGCATCTAGCTGGTCATCAAAGTGTAGAGATTGGATTGTGTTGTCAAGCCCATGAAGGTAAATAAGAAAAGAAAAAGCAGTGAGCAGTGGAGCACTCCAAAGGTCTGGTGGTTGGAGAGATGAGGGAGAATCAACCACTGAAACAGAGAAGGACTAGGCAGGGGAATAGGAGGAAGTTCAGGAGTGCGTGTGTGCACCGTTGGTCAGTCACGTCCGACTCTTTGCGACCCCATGAGCTGTAACACACCAGGCTCCTCTGTCCGCGGGATTTCCCAGGTAAGAGTACTGGAGCAGGTTGCCTTTTTCTCCTCCAGCGGATCTTCCCAAATCTGGGATCAAACCTGAGTTTCTTCCATTGGCTGGTGGATTCTTTACTGCCAAGTCACTAGGCAAGTGAAATCCAGGAGCTGATTGGTCAAATAAGATGAGGATAGATAACTGGCTTTTGGCTTTAGTGAAGTGAAGGCCCTTGGCAAGAGCAGTGTCTGGGGATGTGTGTGGTTGGAAGCCTGGTTGGATGGACAGGGGTTAAGAGAATTAAAAGGAAGGACTTAGAAACACAGGTCTAGACATGTCTTTGGGGGTATATATAGCAGGAGCACTGGCACTTCTTCGTCTCCTTAGCTCCCAGGTTGGTTCCCACTTCAACATGTCTTCTGGGTTCCTTCCAGAATTGCAGCTTAACTATCACCAGCATGGTTTCCAGGACTGACTGACCCTGGTTCAAAACCCCAGCCCCATCTCTTACTACCTTTGTGACTAAAGCAACATTTTTAATCTCTCTGAGACTTTTAAAAACGGGGATAATAATTATATTCACTGAAGAGCAGTGATATTTAATATAATTACTGGATTATTGTTTTAATGTTACTACTTAAATATAATAATTTTAAGGAGAGCAGTGATATTAAGCTTTATAAAGGTTAAATAAAGTGATAAACATGGAGTGTTGAGCTCTACACAATTGTTGTTGTTACTGTCTTTTTAAAAATGTTAATCTGACTATGTCAGTAACTCTTCCTTTACATTTGCCCTCCACCATACGGGTCCTAATTTTGTATGCAGTCTATCTCCTTTACATCTTAGGTCTAGAAATACAAAGGTACCTGTAGGCCCTGACACCTGCTGGGGCAAAAGACTAGAGTCTCCTATCTTCAGGAGGTGCCATTAATAAGAACGTCCACTAGGGGGTGAGCAAGGAAAGAGGGAGGAGAAAGGAGCTACCATTAATCCAGTCTGTTGGGTTAGCTCTATCGGAGTTGAACAGGGCCTCCCAGTATTTTTGCCTGGAAAATCCCATGGACAGAGGAGCCTGTAGGCTGCAGTCCGTGGGGTCGCGAAGAGTCTGACACGACTGAGTAACTTCACTTTCACACATCGGCGAAGGAAATGGCAACCCGCTCCAGTGTTCTTGCCTGGAGAATCCCAGGGACGGGGGAGCCTGGTGGGCTGCCGTCTATGGGGTCGCACGGAGTCGGACACGACTGAAGCGACTTAGCAGCAGTAGCAGCCCCATGTAGCTCAGGGGTAAAGTATCCATCTGCCAATGCAAGGAGATGCTTGCTGGTTCAAATTCCATGGACAGAGGAGCCTGGCGGGCTACAGTCCATGGGGTCGAAAAGAGTCGGATGCAGTTGAGCACAAAAACTCTGAGGTTTAAGACTTTATAAATCTGGCCAAAGTAATAATGTTTTGAATGTGCGGTGCTTGAAACTATCAGGGGCTCTCTACCATGGATCGCCAGGAGCTAGTCTAATGCTTATGAAAAGAAAGGAGAGAGAGAGACAGAGAAAGGAGGAGGAGGAGGAGGAGAGGAAGAAGAAGGGGGAGAAGAAGGTGGGGAGGAGGTTGGAAGGAAGGGAGAAAGGAAAGAGGGAAGGAGCAAAGGAGGGAAGAGGGAAGATCCAGCCGGCATGTCTTGGGTCAGCAGTTCTTTTTTTCTTAGGGTTGGTGTTAGAGCGCAGACTAGGAAAGGGGTGGAGAAAGAGGTGCAGAGAGGTGGAGTAAGGGGAGGAAGAAGGGGAAGGGGAGGGTGTGAGCCTTGGTTAGAGATATGATAGAAAGTAAGCCTTTCTGGGGACAGTGAGTGCAGTCTTCCTGCACACCCAGCCTTGGGCAAGGACCCAGAGACCTGTGGTGCTGAGCTGAGAGGCTGAAGGGCTACAGAAGGACAGAGCAAAGCCATGGTAAGCTTTTCAGCCTAAAATATGTCCAGATGCTCAGATAGAACCTCATCCTGGGATGCAGAGGCAGGTGGCAAAGGACAAGAAGCAGCACATTTACTTTTTGGTTAAAAAAAAGCCCAAACTAAAATTGCTGAGTCTAAATTAAAAAGTGTTCCTAGAATCTCTCTTCCCACGTGTGCTGATTTCTTCTCCTTGACTTGTCTCTACTGAGGGTTCCTGAAGAAGTACTACTATCGTGCAGAAATTAACACTCCTGTGACTGAACACTGACGCTATCTTGAGAATTGATACATTTCAGAAAATATGATGTAAAGATGTGAAGAAAATTTATGATCTTGTCATTTGAGTTGCTCAAAATGTATTTCTGTTTAGTTGAGAAAAAATGAACTCCTTTCTTTCAGTAGTGTCTGTTTGGCTACCTAATTCTTTTAGGAATTTGGAGTACTGACCCATCATAGTTAAGTGTGAGATTTTAGTATTAAATCTAGACACTAATAGTTCATTAAGGACTAAGTAAGTAAGTGTTAGCTGCTCAATCTTGTGCAACTCTTTGCAACCCCATGGACTGCAGCCTGCCAGGCTCCTCTGTCCATGGGATTCTCCAGGCAAGAATACTGGAGTGGGTTGCCACTTTCTTCTCCAATTAAGGACCAAAGAACACTTTAAAAATATATGTACTATCACATAGCTTTATCTGACAGCTCAGAAGATAAGTAGATGCAAAAAGTTACTGAAATGTAGAAAAAAATATCAGAACAGCAGCAATAGCAACTTGAGGCTAAAATAGGAGAAAAAAAAATCAACTATACACCAGTTTTGAGGCAAATTTAATTCTACTTTTTCACCCATGTCTGAGAAATCTCTTACCTCAGACAAGGTTAGTAGGCATCTGCGTTATACTTTGAACTCTGAGAAAGTTGTAAGTACCTCTTCAAGGTACCTTTAAAATGGTGACTTAGAGTATAAATTTGAGTAAAATTTTGTGTTCTATTTGCAGCTATGTCCATGGAAAGGTCAAAATGTTCAGAGGAGCTTATGGAATGTCTTTAAACTGTGGGTCTGGATGATGCTCTGTTGTGGTATGTTATGATATTTTTATTTTGCTAAGCTTTTTAAAAAAAATATGTTCAGTTGTTGGTAAATACCTACTGAGTGTACATAGGTAAAAGTGGCAGGTAAAAGTATTAGGTAGATAGCTGCTAATTCAACCCTTTCTACAAACATCCCTTTTCTTCCTTTCACCTTTACTGTTTCCTTCCCCAGGGAACTCCTAGCCTTGACCCAACCTTGGCTGCAGGGTTTATTTTATGACATGATTTATTCCTTAATCATAACTGTTTCCCAGTTCTCTGTACATTTTATATTGTTTAATTTGATCAAGATTAATTATGTATTCTTTGCATCTGTTATTCCTTGCTCAGAGTCCTTAGGAAACTATAAAAATTGAATCTGTGTTTTCTTTGGTATTTCTCTGTAGCATTTGCCCTACACAGTGAAAACTCAGCAAATGTTGATGGCTGTGGAAACTCTCACCTTATGCTATAATTGCATTTCACTCAGATCATCCCATGCTTAGAATGGCATGTATTATTATAGTATCATTGCGTAACTATGTATTTGTTTTGATTTCTTCAAAGCCCTCATATTTGAAGCACCCATGTGATTATTTGTGTGTGTAACAAAATCTAAAATCAGTTTCATAATCCTACCTCATCGGTTTTGTAAATTGTTCTTTTTCTATTTTGTATATAAGGCTTGGACTGCCTGTTTTTCCCAGAAGCAGCTCTTTCATGGTAAAACATTATCTTTTTAATATAAAAGAGATTACTTCAAAGTGTGCCATTATTTCTGTTCTTATTTTACTTCTCCTTTAGAAACATAAATATTGGTCTTTAGGAAATTAGCCCAGAATAAAAGAGTGGGCAGTAAATTTTAGGGTTATATGATATTGTAATTAAATTAACTTTAAATGATTGACAGCCACTAAGAAATGTGAATTTCTAAAATATGTTGGTTAAATTTTACTGGAAATAATTTTTGAGACAAAACTAGTTTATGAAGATAAATCTAGAAAGCCACCAAATTCATCTAAAATAGAGCTATGAGCAAAAGTATTCCATATTATGGTGAGAAGTGATTGGGACTGGAAGTTCTAGGTTCTACGTCAGATCCACAGATGACTAATTCCACAGCCTCAAGCAGGTAATTTACCCTCTTGAGGTGTCAGCTTCCTCGTCTCTAAATGTCAAGATCAGCTTGGATTAGTTCTGGGTTCTTTTCTGCTATAACCATGCAATTACACAATTCACACTGATGTCTTTCAGATTTCTTTGCCCATCGTGGCACCGATTGCTGGACTTACCATTATTCTAAAAAACCCATGCCCTGGGAAAAGGCTAGAGCATTCTGCAGGAGAAATTACACAGATTTAGTTGCCATACAAAACAAGGGAGAGATCGAATACCTGAGTAAGACACTTCCCTTCAGTCGTACTTACTACTGGATTGGAATCCGGAAAGTAGAAGGGGTGTGGACTTGGGTGGGAACCAACAAATCTCTCACTGAAGAAGCAAAGAACTGGGGTGAAGGGGAGCCCAACAACAGGAAGAGTAAGGAGGACTGTGTGGAAATGTATATCAAGAGGATCAAAGACTCGGGGAAATGGAACGATGATGCCTGCCACAAAACAAAGACAGCCCTCTGCTACACAGGTAGGGACTGACCAACTGCTGCACTGCTCAGGGAGGGCAGAGTGCAGAGAACGAATGGGCTAACCCCATGGGAACCTGGGACCACAGAGCAGCTGCTAGGGCATTCTGAAACGGGGCCAGTCCTCTAAATAAGCTTGAATCATGTCACTTCTGAGCATTTTTGGTGAGTGAGACTAGGCCCTATGCCCCAAATCTATATGCCTGAATCAGTTTACATTAAGATGACAAATCCATGTAGAAAGTAAAGAAGAAGAGCTAGACAGTGAGTGTCCCTGATAATAAGGCAGGGAAGCAGAAGCAGAGGGCCAAGAGCTGATGCTCATGTCACTCGTTTCCTCCTCATGAAGTAGGTGACTTGATGCTACGTGTTTCCTTTTTGGCCTAAACTTATAGTGCTCAGTCATGTCCCACTCTTTGTGACCCTATGGACCATACAGACCATTAGGTTCCTCTGTCCATGGGCTAATCCAGGGAAGAGTATTGGAGTGGTTACCATTTCCTCCTCCAGGGGCTCTTCCTGACCCAAGGATCGAACCCTCGTCTCTGGCATCTCTTGCATTGGCAGGCAGATTCTTTACCATTGAGTCATCTGGGGAGCCCTAATCTTATAGAATTCTCTGTAATGAAACTTTGCAGTGTTTCATTATCTGTGGTATGTGAAAATTTCCGTAGAGACAGTGGTGACAGTTCAAAAGTAATCAGTATTTTTCCAAGTTATTTTTAACAGTGAAACATTCGTTCAATCTTGTTCACTTGGACTCTCTACCAATTTAGCAGGGCTTCTTCCCAGGAGGTTCAGTGGTAAAGAATCTGCCTGCCAATGCAGAATACACAGGATTGGGGTTCAATCCTTGGGTTGAGAAGATCCCCTGGAGTAGGTAATGGCAACCCACTCCAGTATTCTTGCCTGGAAAATTCCATGGACAGAAGAGCCTCATGGGCTACAGTCCGTAGGGTCACAGAGTTGAACACAACCAAGCATGCATGTGCATACTAATTCAGTAAGTTCAGACTCTCTAATTTTTGTTCAGTACTTTCTATAATGAAAGGGATTGCCAAGCATACTACAGAAGTGATTGGGGTCAGCTTATCATTTAATCCACTTACTGCATCAAAAACAAAACAAAAAGAAATTTTAAGAGTTTCAATGTATATCACTGTTTCCCCTAAATGTTATAGAGTATTAGCTTCAGTAAATTCATTCTAAAAACAAATGTCAATGGCTGTAAGACAACTATATTGTATAAATAAACATTTTAGGATATGGTTTTTATGCAAAAATGGTATGAATGTACAAATATACTTTTCCTTGTTTGTTAAAATAGTCACAGCCAAAAAGTTGTTTATAGCTAAAGAAATGACTAGGGGAACTAAAAAAGTATCCATCTAAAAATAATTTCTGACCCCTTTAAAGCTNAAGAGTTTCAATGTATATCACTGTTTCCCCTAAATGTTATAGAGTATTAGCTTCAGTAAATTCATTCTAAAAACAAATGTCAATGGCTGTAAGACAACTATATTGTATAAATAAACATTTTAGGATATGGTTTTTATGCAAAAATGGTATGAATGTACAAATATACTTTTCCTTGTTTGTTAAAATAGTCACAGCCAAAAAGTTGTTTATAGCTAAAGAAATGACTAGGGGAACTAAAAAAGTATCCATCTAAAAATAATTTCTGACCCCTTTAAAGCTTCTTGTAAACCCTGGTCATGCAGCGGCCATGGACAATGTGTGGAGGTCATCAATAATTACACCTGCAACTGTGATTTGGGGTACTACGGGCCTGAGTGTCAGTTCGGTAAGCTGCTTTTGTTTCTTTGTTTCTTTCTATGTAAAGTTTTATAGTTTATGGAAGTTGGTTGGGGGAAAATGATACTAACCATTCTGAGAAATGAGAAGTTTTGATCAGTAGGCCATGCTTGCATAATATTGTTACTTTTCCGTAAAGATTTCATAAGTCAGCATAAAGTTTCAATTCACTTCTCAACAAGTCCTTTCGAGTGCCACAAGAGCATTGGCATTGGAATAAAAGCTGTAAGGATTACAATAATGAATCAGGCCTGATTGATTTTGGCTGTTAAGGAATGCATAAGCTAGTGAGCTTGTTGGATTCATTAGAACTCTGAAGCTGAAAGAAAAAATACCATTTATCATTAGGAGGCTGAGTCACCCATCTTGCTTTTTACATTATCCTCAAGATCATGACAAAGGAAAGAACAAAAAGAAAAATTCACATAATGATATGTAGTATCTGTCAGAAAATAGAATAATAAATTCAACACATTGGCTGGCATTTTAGGGGGTGAGGATAAATCTATTACAGATTCTTACCTTAAAGGATTTACAGTTAACTTAGTGGAAATTATGGGTGTCCATGATGGCTAAGCAGTAGAGAATCTGCCTGCCAATGCAGGAAATGAGACAGGGGTTTGATACCCTGGAAGAGGAAACGGCAACCCACTCCTGTATTGTTCTCTGGGAAACCCCATGGACAGGGGAGCCTGGCAGGCTAGAGTCCATGGGGTCATAGAGAGTCAAATATGACTTAGCAACTGAGCATGCACACAGTGGAAATTACACATGCTTATAATTTAATCTGATGGAAAGCCAGATATGCTGGAGGAAGCCTGTAAAGACTGAAAATTGCCTAAGAAAAATCTCCAGCCTTTATTGATAGTGAGAAACCACTTAGTATCTGAACACCAGCATTTAGGGCAATTATCTCAGAAGCAGTGCATAAGATGGACTGGAGAACAAAAAAAAGATGGGATGATGGAGAGCATCATTAGGAGTCCATTGAAATCAGTCTGAGTCGTGGTGGTAGAAACAGAAAGGAAAGAATACATAGATTGAAAGACATGGAGTCTTTGACCTAGTCAACTCACTACTGAAAGCAGCTTCAAGTCCTTTGATTGATATTGGTGAAGTTTCAAAACTATATTTGAAGTATCTGGTGAATAAAATAGAAAAATATCACAAGAAAAGAGCAGTGTTTGCAATGAATGAGGAATTAAAGCCAAACAAATTTAAACGATCAACCAACTGGAACAGATCTGGCTCATTTCACACAAGTCCTAAGCCCTGACTTCTACCCAATACTTTACACTCACTCCATTTCTAAATTTTAAAATTATTATATCATCAGCATGCCCATTGCACTCCTTTTTGAACATTTTATTCTTTTTTTTTCTGTCTTGGTTTTCATCATACAACTCTTCCCTGGTTTTCTCTCTACCTATGATTGTTTCTTATTTCATATTTGTTTCTTATTTCTCTGACATTAGTTGAAATCTCCTTGGGTTTCCTCATGGGCACTTACTCAAGCCCGTATATTTATTGCTATTTCTTATCTTCCATCTTTCATCCATTGCTCTTCTCACTTTACATGTCCCCTTTGGTCAAACCTAGAAACTTCTGTGGACACACACATCTATGTGAGCTTTGGACAGACAAATCTGTTTCCAGCCCTGAACTCCAAATATGCTAAGCATAATCTTTGGGATGCCCCAAATATTGAAAAATCAATTTTCTCCAGCCAGCTTTCCTTTTTGTATTCCTTATCTCAGTGTGTGGTACCACCATTTATATGGGTACCCTGGTATAAAACTCTCTCACCTCCTCCTACATTTATGCAAAGTAACACACTACTCATTTTTATAAATTAATGTTTCTCCAACTTGTCTTCTACTTGTTAACTCTACACTGTTGCCTTCATTATCTTCCTCCTAGGTTATTGCAATAATTTCTGAGCTGAGTTCCACATCTTTAAATTAGCTCACCTCAAATATATTATTCATACTATAGGCAGTCTGATCAATTTAAAAAATCAAGTAAACATCACACATATGTGGCCATCCACCATTTAATTTCTACCTATCATTTGTCCTATAGGATGAAATCTGAACTCTGAACTCCTCAAGGCATAGAATAATGCTTGATATATAGTAGATACTCATTAAGTTGCTGAAAAGATAGGGGCCTTTTGCCTTAGCATCTGTCTTTCTATCTAATCTCATCTCACATCATCCCCTGCCTCCTCTTTCCTTCTAGTATTAACGTCATAATGCTTGTAGTCTTTCACACTTACCATATTGCTTGGTAGCTCATTGACTTGCTCATGGCTTCCTCATTTTGCCCATGGATAAAATACATATTCAACTGGAAGATAACAATTCAGGGACCATTTCTATCTGGAAGTTTTCTTTGGGTGCCAAGACAGGCGAAGCATCCCTATTCTGTGTTCCAATAGCTCCACATATTTGTTTCTTATTTCTCTGACATTTGTTGAAATCATCCATTTAGTTGTCTGTATGCCTCAGCAGACAGACAGCAACTTGGGATCAGTCAGTATTTTATTTATCACTGTATCTGTAAGATTGAGACTTAGGCACCTGCTTGTGGGCATGAACTGAATCGGACAATGTAAGTGACTTTCGTTTGGACTTGTACTGTAGATGGAAGATATTAAAAGTATTCTAGCTTCTTGAATTCAGTCTTCAATTCTTCATTTATTTCTTAAGAACAAGGTTAAAATGATGGCTCCCATTTGATGAGGAATAAGACACAAGAGTTGCAATATTTTAAACACGAAGACTGAATTCCAAGTCTTTAATCTATTATGCCACAGATCAGAGAAAGGAAGTAGACATGCTTTCTGCAGAGAACTGTCAAGATCAGAAGAACCAGTTCTGGAAATGAGCTAGAGACAGTGGAGACAGAATCCAGGCTGAGATGCTTCCTAAAGCCTATGCCCCAACCAGTAACGCCGAAGAAGCCAAAGTCGAACAGTTCTACGAAGACGTACAAGACTTTTAGAACTAACACCCCCCAAAGATGTCCTTTTCATTATAGAGGACTGNTTGGAAGGATTGATGCTGAAGCTGAAACTCTAATACTTTGGCCACCTCATGCGAAGAGTTGACTCACTGGAAAAGACTCTGATGCTGGGAGGGATTGGGGGCAGGAGGAGAAGGGGATGACAGAGGATGAGATGGCTGGATGGCTTCACCAACTCGATGGACATGAGTTCGGGCACACTCTAGGAGTTGATGGACAGGAAAGCCTGCCGTGCTGCAATTCATGGGGTTGCAAAGAATTCGAGACAGCTGAGCGACTGAACGGAATTGAATTGAACTGAAAGCTTTTATCTTCTCCCCTTGTAAAGAAGACAAGTTATGGATACCCAGTCTTTCTGTGAACCTCCTACTTGCAACACTCTAGCATACTTAGGGTCTCTAATATGGCAACTGTTTCCAAACTGAGCTGGTCATTCCCACTTAAACCTGTCTACATTTAAAATTTCTCTGTCCAGGTAATGCCAAAGATAATAAGATTGTGTGCATGCAGGTTAGCTAATATTTCATTAAAAGCTTCCTATGAACCAGACTTTAAATCCTTGACTTGCATTAAATTATTTAATTCCTAAACTCTGAGAAGTCAATACATTTATCATTATCCTGCTTTTATAGATAAAGAACCTAAAGCTGGAAGGATTAAATCACCTTGCTTAAAGATACTTGGTTATTAAGTATCAGAGCTAAGATTCACACCCCGTCATCAGGTCCTCTTAACTCTGTTGAGTGTTGTTTCTTTTCTCATTGAAGTGACTCAGTGTGTGCCTTTGGAGGCCCCAAAGCTGGGTACCATGGTCTGTACTCACCCTTTGGGAAACTTCAGCTTCATGTCGCAGTGTGCCTTCAGCTGCTCTAAGGGAACAGACATAACTGGGATTGAAGAAACCACTTGCGGACCATTTGGAAATTGGTCATCTCCAGAACCAACCTGTCGAGGTGAGCCTATGTTCACACCAGAGGCTTTATCATGGCCATCCTGGATTTATAAACTAAGAAAATGTGGTGGAGCCTTACTAAGAATTCTATATCCTCTTTTGAAACATAATTTAACCTAACTTAGATTTTACCCTGATACTTTTCAAAGGGGTTATTTTTTCTAATTTAGAAGAAAAACCACAAACAAAAAATAACAATCAATTATCTCTGAGACTACGTCACTATATATGTGCGTGTGTGTGTGTGTGTATATATATATATATATATATATACACACACGCACATATAATTTTCAGCAGAACAGTGTGGTTATACTGTATTTTTTATTTTATTTTTATTTTTCTCATTGCTATGGAATAATCAGTCTTGCTGAACTGCTGTTGAATTTTGGTTGTTCTCCCTTTCAATAACACTGATTTTATGTGGTGTCCTGCTTGACACCAAACAATTTCCTTATTGTGGGATGGTGGGCTTAGAGGTCCTTATTGATTTATTTGGTTTATTCTTAGAATCGTTTTACCTTTCCTCCTCTGTGAACTCTCAGGAGAATAGCAAATTCTGTGAAAAACAAACATACAATCCCCCCCCCTTTTTTTTTAAATTTGAAACATGGTGGTTTTTTTTTTTTTTTCTTATTTACTGTCAAGTTAATCTCTTTAGGGGAAAAAAACTGGTGGTATCTAAACTTGTGAAGTTTTGGTTACATCTTCAACCTTTATGCTTTTGACTCACTAGTTTAAGTGGTTTAATTCTCAAAAGAACCATTCAATCATTTTTGAAATCATAAAACTAATTGACCAACGGGCTAAATTTTACAAAATTTGAGGGACTTGCTTCAGAGAATGGGGGTGTTTTTCAAAACTTCTTGGATTGATGCTAGAACAGGTAAAGTGAAAGTGAAAGTGAAGTTGCTCAGTCATGTCCGACTCTTTGCGACCCCGTGGACTGTAACCTACCAGGCTCCTCCGTCCATGGGCTTCTTCAGGCAAGAATACTGGAGTGGGTTGCCATTTCCTTCACCAGGGGATCTTCCCAACCCAGGGATTGAAGCCGGGTCTCCCACCTTGCAGGCAGACGCTTTAACCTCTGAGCCACCAGGGAAGCCCAAAGGCAGGAAATTCTCTGTCTTTGTTAATAATGCACCGTAAGAGCTCTTGAGGCCAAGGCCACATAGCATGGTGATTCCAGAAGAGCCAGAGAGTTACCAGGGCTGGGGAAGCAACATCGAATAGCCAGCTGTCCCCTCCTCTCCCCAGCCCCACTGCTCCCCTCCCACCATGGACTTTCTGGGTCCTCCTCATTCTACCTCTGACTCACCACTCTCCATCATTCTCAAGACAAGAAAGCCTGGAAGCATCATCAGAAGTAATTTCTAGAAATTAGAAATGTCTAGATTCACGTCAATGGTTCCCCAGTTAAGTTAGTCAGTTTGGCTAAAAGCTTTTCCTCACAGAGGGTCTCTGCTCAGAAATACTGATTTTTTTTTTTTTTTTTTCATTGAAGTGATTCAATGTGAGCCTCTAACAGAACCCGATTTGGGAACCATGGACTGTAATCACCCCCTTGTCGACTTTGGATTTTCCTCCACATGCACCTTCAGTTGTTCAGAAGAAGCTGAGTTAACTGGGGAGAAAAAAACTATCTGTGGATTGTCCGGAAATTGGTCCAGCCCTAGTCCAAAATGTCAAAGTGAGTAAGTTTGGCCCAATATGCTCAAGACTTAAAGAGGTATTTGATGAATAAGCAGATGGTGGTAAAAAGTATTAAATTTTAAGTTTTGTTGCTAGGACATATGTAGCTTAAAAACAGATTCATACACATTGATTTACCATAAAATCTTTGGCTGCTCTTTCCTCTTCCTTCAATGACAGTGATTGCTTTTTTTTTTTTCAGCCAGTTCTCAACTCCTCCTCCCTTAACATCTAAACTCACTGTCTCTACTGACTTATTTCTTATCCACTTTTCTATTCCAGTACAATCTCACTTCTCTGTTCAGTTCAGTTCAGTCGCTCAGTCGTGTCCAACTCTGTGACCCCATGAATCGTAGCACGCCAGGCCTCCCTGTCCATCATCAGCTCCCAGAGTTCACTCAGACTCACATCCATCGAGTTGGTGATGCCATCCAGCCATCTCATCCTCTGTCGTCCCCTTCTCCTCCTGCCCCCAATCCCTCCCAGCATCAGAGTCTTTTCCAATGAGTCAACTCTTCGCATGAGGTGGCTAGTCTACTAAAATGTCTTCACAAAAGTCACCAGTGATCACCTAATTCCCAAAGTAATGGATACTTCTCAATGATCACAAAGTTGATTCCTCCCAAATCTGTCTGTGCATAAGAAGAACTGTGTCTTCCTCATCTCTGTATACCTTCCACCTGACACAGCGCCTGGCAATAGATGCTATATGAATCCATGTTCAATTAGCATTTGACAGAATAGTTACCCATGTCTGCCCCACTACACCAATGAAAGAACTCTTTATTTCTGTCTTTTTTAAAGGCTCTATTTTTATTGGAGTATAAATGTTTTACAATGTTGTGTTAGTTTCTGCTCTACAACAACGTGAATCAGCTCTAAGTATACACATATCCCCTCCCTCTCAGCCTGCCTTGAACCACCCCCATCCCACCCATCTGGGTCATCACGGAGCACTGAGCTGAGCTCCCTGTGCTCCACAGCAGCTGCCCACTAGCTATCTATTTACACATGATAGTGTAAACATGTCAGTGCTACTCTCCTGATTCATCCCGTGGCAGCAGTCCTTAAGTGGTAGGATCTGTAGAAGCTCACAGAGAAGCTGATCTCTCTGTGGTCTGGGGCCAGAAAGTGGGGTAGGGAGTTGGGGAGGTGGCATGGGGTCTTTGGAGGAGGACTGTACATGAGACTTATGGGGCATTTCCTTTAAAGGCTAGGCTGGTGTCTGCCTCCTCAACCTCCTACAGTCCATAGGTGCAACCCTCTGGGAATTGCACCTCTTTTTCATTATACATTTGGGTGCGGGGATGAAAACACCTTGAAAGGGTTTATCAAAGTGATTTGAAGAATAAGGGACAGTCAGACCCTGTGCCGAAATGAAAAAGTAAGTTTCTTCAACTGGTGGTATCAGAAGATAAATTTTTTCATATCAGTATTTTTTCAATAAAGGTCCCCACATAAACTTAGCTTACCGTTATGAGAGGATATATAGATGTATCCTTTTTTATTTATTTGTGAAGGAAGTAGAGGGAAATGGTAGGACTACAGCATTTGAAAGACAAATTAGTGCAAGTCCTTGGCATGTAATTGTATATGGCTGTGTTTGCACAGCTGCTTCAAAGCCTTAATACTTTGCTTTGGTTGAAAAGTTACCTGGTTCAGATCACTGGCTTTTATTTTTTCTGTAGTTGTACTAGACTTTTTAGTTCTTCTCTGTGTTTGAGTCCTAGGCAGTGAACAAGATCATGGAGCTAAATATAATGATGACCACTTTTTTACAGGAATTCTATGACTCCCAAATCTGAGGATTGAGATTCTGCAGGCACTGAGCCAGAAAAGCTAGTTTAGTCTTTGCTTCTGCTGTACACTCATCATTGGTTTTCCCAGACCAGTTTCCTCGTCTGTCTAATAGTGTCAAATGGACAATTACTACAAGATGTAAGGAGGAAGAAAGTTTAATGTTTTGAAAAAGCACTAAGGAAATAATGCTTGTGGCCTCATCTAAGTGCTTTATTGATTTCTCTTTCAGAAGTAAACAGGACTATCTCAATAAACGAAGAGAGTGATTATAACCCCCTCTTCATCCCGGTGGCAGTCATGGTTACCGCATTCTCTGGGTTGGCATTTATCATTTGCCTGGCAAGGAGACTAAAAAAAAGTACGTGAGTTTACCTTCATGTAAAAATAATACAACTTTCAAGTGGAAGAAAATGTGCAAACCCACAGAAAATTAAGTATGAGAGCTTTGACTAAAGCAGAATACCAAGTTCTGGGTGCTATAAACATCAGTCCCTAGAGATGCATGAAGCAGCCCAGTACACTTTCATTACAATAAGTTGGCTAATTTTTTCTTTTCCTCTGACAAGTCTTTTTAAAATGCCTACTATCTTCAAGTACCTGTTACTACCTGAGCATCTTGCTAGGGTATTAACAGATAAATGAAAAATTGTAATGGTTCTTTGCTATTATTTAATTCTTAAAAAAAAAAAAGAATGTGTGATCTGGTCCTATAAGAGCCCACATGCTTTTGATTTCAGTGCAATTCTACTAGGAAGTGAATTTAATGTCCCACAGGGTTTCCCAGGTGGCACAGTGGTAAAGAATCCACCTGCCAATGTAAAAGATGGAGCAGATGCAGGATTGATCCCTAGATAGGGAAGATACCCTGAAGTAGGCAATGGCAACCCACTCCAGTATTCTTGCCTGGAGAATCTCATGGACAGAGGAGCCCAGTGGACTACAGTGCATGTGGTTGCAAAGAGTTGAACACGACTGGCATGCCTGCAATGTTTTCAAAGCACTGCTCCCGAATACCTAACTTTGTGAAGAGTCAGACACCTGTCTGGCTCCTAATGTGTGGGAGTTGTTGCATTGTCCCTTAGGGAAATCCCCACGTTTTCTTCCCTGTGTCTATTCACCAAGTTCACAGGTTTAACCAAATGTACCCCATACTTATGTGTCCCCTCCACTCTGGACTGGAAAAGAAAAGATAATAAGGACTGCCTCAAGAAGTTAGTGTCTGCTGCTTAGCATAGTAGGCAAAACACCATCAGTGAAGAACAGAAGCATCATTCTCCTCACTGCCCTTCTGAGTGTGTCCAAACCCTCAAGTGGAACTCACCTGCTGGTTATAGGCCCATAGTCAGGCAAGCCTTGGGTATGTGCTCCCACATTTGGCCAAAGTCATCAGGCAGAAACATTCAAGATTATGACAAGTATAGACATTAGGCAGATTTAAAGACAATCCTGCTTCAACTTCAGGGGCCATCAATGACCTCAAAACAATGGCTAAACAACTTCTCTGTGTTACCTCTATGGGGTCAATTGAGGACCATTTTAATTTCACTACCATCAAATTAATTAGTAAATATTATATTCCATGAATATAGTACGTGAAGACTGCTACACCACCCATTCTCACTGGCAGTTGCAGGAATATTATCTGCCAATCCCTAATGGTCCTCTGGTATGATCTGATCTTTCATTCCAAACTGAAGACTAAGCGTGCTTGCGTGCTAAGTTGCTTCAGTTGTGTCTGACTCCTTGTGACGCCGTGGACGGTAGCCCGCCAGGCTCCTTTGTCCATTGGATTCTCCAGGCAAGATTACTGGAGTGGGTTGCCATGCCCTTATCCAACTCAGGGATCAAACCTGCATTGCCTGCATCTCCTGCATTGACAGGTGGGTTCTTTACCACTAGCACCACCTGGGAAGCCCAGACCAAGGGTACTAGATCAGTTTTATAACCAACTCAGAAACACAATGGAAGGGGGTGCTCCTGATGTGCAAGAACTTCATTAACTATAAAGTGAAGAGTCTTGAGCAGTTAAAGGGTCTCTGCTCCTGCTTTTGCAACTTCAGTTGAGACTGGATCCCACCATCTCATAGTACTATGCTATTTACTTAAATATTGCACTAAGGCAAGAGAAGAATGAGATTTTTCTCCTACTGTGGATTATCCTTTCCCTTAAGACTGAAAGCCTGTCTCACAATCATCCTTTCTTTCCTCCTTCCTTGGGTGACATTGGCAGAAGTGAGGTGATAGAGAATAGATGGGGTAGTTAAGCTCTGCCCTCTGGGATAAGAGGGTTATTATTTAAATAACCACCAAGGACAGTGGGACTGGAAGTTTCCTTAGTAAGGAGATATTCTCAAATGGCTAAATATTTCAATAAGTGCTAGTGGAATAAAAAAAAAAACAGAATTGAAATGTGTATTTAGTAGTGGGGTACAGGAGGAAGGTTCTACCTAAGGCTGTGTTCTAACCAGATGAGAAAAGCAGTGGGGTTGTTTTTAATTTTTTTTTTTTTTACCTTGGAGTCATTTCTGTACAAGATCTCAAACTGATACCTTGAAAACTTCGTGCCCCCACTGTGGGAATCAGTGTGGGGCAAACAGGAAATAGATAACGGGCAGTTAGGGTAGTTACAGTTATGCCAACAAAAAGCACTAGCGAACAGAAGCCCTGAGAGATCACTGACTTTGTAGGGAAGTCAGGGCATCTTTAGTCTCACACTCAGTTGTCCTCATTGGTGAAATGCCTTCTGATATCGCTAACTCTCAAGTGACTTTATCTTCTAAAAAATTTTAGCTGTTAGTTCTTGGAAAAAGAAATGTTTTTCCTGTAGAGACAATGATGATAAATGATGGACAGATTCCCAGGTTAAGCCCCTAGAGCTTTTCTAACACAATAGAGCTGATGCCTGTATAAGAAGAAAGATCAAAGCCAATAAATCTGCCTGCATCCAGTATTCATCAATCTGAGAACTGTATATAGGCTTTCAGGGTTCTGAAAGCTGGAAAAAAGGGACAAGTGAATATTTTGAGCAGAGTAGCCAATAAAATGACCAGAGTCTTGACCCCCATCCTGTCCTCAGATAGATCTTCTGAACCTGTACTTTGGCCTCTCCCTGAGTTTTCTTAATATCCAGACTTCAGCTCCTTTATTTTTTTCCTAAGAAAGGAGTAAGGGTGGTCTCCAGAAACATGCTTCCGTGTGTATGGGCTTGTCTAGAAATATATATATTGTTCTCCTAGCATCATCATTTTCTGATTAGTCAGCATCACTGGCCCTATTCAGTAAATGAGGAAACTGAGGCAATGCTGTCTTAGGCCATCTCTCTAAAATTTCGTATCACCAGGGGCCAGGGTCAGAGATCAGACTTCCATCAAAATATGCCCCTTAAAACCGCTGGTCTTCAGATTAATGAGACTCTATTTGTCTCCTCCTCTCCGCCGCCTCCCCCTGAGAAGAATTTTCCACCTGAACCGACACACAGGTTGAGAACTGGGCAAAAAACTGAACAGATGCCCCTTAGTTCCCTTTTTCTTGAAAAAGAAACTCTCTCAATAGGAACAACTTCTTGCTCATGTACTATTATGTGTTTCATTGTTCCTGAGAGAAAAATATATTTGTATGAAAATGAACAGAATCTGAAATTCACTCAGATTTATTTCTCCCTGCTCAAATGCTTTTGGCTCATGTCACTGGCAGGCTAAATTTTGGAAGAAGTACTTAAAATAGCAATTTCTAACATTTTAAAAGTTTGAAACAAGAATTGAGCACTGTCTATGCTCTAGGCCCTGGCTTAAATATTTTGAGTATATTTTATCAACTCAGTGAGGAAAACAATTATCAGCCTCTTTCACAGATGAAGAAATGGTAACTTAGAGAGAGAAAGTAGTTATTCAAAGACACACTTAAGTTGACAAAAAGGGACCTGGACCCAGATTTCATCATCTGGTACTCCAGCTTAACAGTCACAGAAATACATTGGCTCCTAGTGATATTTTTCCTCCTCAGAAAGCATTTTTTGCTTTTGTTTCTTCTGAAGCCTAACCCCGCAGTTTCATTCACTTATTTATACTCTGCTTTTTTCAAAAAGAATGTAAGATAGTTTCTCAAACACATTCAACACAGCAAATTAAAATTAGTTTAAAAATAAGAAAAAGAAGGTCAAGGTTTAGAATACCACAAATAAGTCAAAGCCAGGGACAAAGAGGTTTCAGATACGCCTGTTTTCCTGCAGCCAGCCAAAGAAGGACACATAAGCAGTAATGCTATTGAGTATGTTTGTAAGATAAGAACACAACGGTTACACAGATGAGGCGTGTAGTTCCTACTACTGAGACCTGAGTGAAATTTCTCTTGCATATTCTCACAGAGAAGATGACACGAGGTGTAATGATACATATTCTTACAGTATTTGCAGGTGAGTCTCTTAGGGAAGACTGTAGGTAGGATGAGATGGCAGATCAGAATGGGTAAACACAAGAATGGGTACATGGGGCCTTGATCATCAGACAGTTCAGCCTAGCCTTCTGTCTTTATGTACAGCATCAAGGATGAAATGGTGCTCTAAGAAGCATCTGCATGAATGGGTCTGCTCCGAATGAGTATCTACCAAAGCTCAAATGAGAACATTAAGCCAGGACCTCAAATCCCCTTAGACACCGATGAGGTCCACCTAACATAAGACTCTTCAAAAAGTTGTTTTGAGACAGGGAATCTCCCTTCTCTTCTAAGTATAAAATAGAGAAATTGCCTATTTCTGCTGATACCATTTTTCTCTTCTATTTTTAGGTAAAAAGTCTCGGAGAAGGTAAGTTTGATCAGAAAGAAGTTTCTACATCTGTTGATCTATTCTCTACCTCTGTAAGACACTTCCTGTTATAGCTAGAGACATTAACTCCTTAGCAGTTATTTACATGGGTTTCGCAGGTGGCTCAGTGATAATGAATCCTCTTGCCAATGTGAGAGACGTAGACGCAGGAGACGTGGGTTTGGTCCCTGGGTTGGGAAGAGCCCCTGGAGGAGGAAATGGCAACCCACTCTAGTGTTCTTGTCAGAAGACTAACATAGAGGAGCCTGATGGACTGCAGTTTATGGCTTTGCAAAGAGTCGGACATGACTGAGCAACTGAGCTTGCAAGCCCACAGTTATTTACATGGGATCTCATCCAAATAAAGTTTCTAGACAAAGTAATAAATCTAATAACCTTCCTTAATAGCTGTCAGGTTTTTCAGTGCTAGTGGAGCCGAATGAATGAACAAGTACTACGCTATTAAGAGGGGACAGTTTATGTAAAGACAGCTTTTTCTGATTGCTTCAGAATTTTCTTTGCGGATTGGAAGCATTATGGTTTTTTCTTCTTATCCTGACTGAACATGAGGGCAATGGTAAATATAGTATTCAGTGAACAATCAAGTCAATAAGGATTTATTTATTGAAAAACTAATGAATCCCAGGTTCTAAGAAAATGGTATAATTCCAGATCTGAGCCTGCAGTACCTAGGACAAGAGGGTAAAAGACCTCTGATAAGCACTGACCTTCAGAAATGTGGGAAAGGTGGGGAGCATTAATTCTACCTACAGCTTCCCCCAAAGAAGGGGAAGTTGTTTGATTTGGTCTTGAATCTCAGATTTCTTCAATTGCAAAAACACATACATATGAAAATACAAGGCCCCACCTGGCAGAAATGAAGACAACAAGACATTTCTCAGTTTCAGGGTTTGGTGACTTGCTTTGAAATTTTAGGAAGGAAAGTATAAGTCAAACGAACAACAGAGATGAGACTTTGGTGACAGACTAGGTGCCCAGCCAGACAACTGGGCTCCTTTTCAAATGCTGGAGGAAATGAAGCAAGATGGTCCCTGAGGAGGCTGGTTTCTTGTTCAGGCAACCATCCTACCAACCACAGATTGTTATTAAGAAGTTCTTAGTAGTTTACTGAGCTGTAGCTTAGGGTACAAAAGAAAACCTGGGGAGACAGAAGGTAACAGAGGCTGTTATAAAGTAATTTATAAGCCATACAAAGGAGTATGGACTTGAGGTGACTGAATTATTACTAACAGGGGTTGAAGCAGGTGAATGTCATGCTGAAATTTGCATCTTGGGAGGATCACTATCCATAAAAATTTGTAAACATGAGTTGAGTGAGTCTGAGGGCAAAGAACTGTTTTGGAGGCATTTGAAGTTATTAGGTTAAAGCCAGTGATGCCTGTCTAGGGCAACAGCAATGAGGATGAGTTTGTGAGATAACTGGGGGTAGAATCAACTGACTATGATTATTAATTGACTATGAGAGAGAGAGAGAAGATTCAAATAAGTTGCCATGGTTCTGATCTGGAATCTGGATGGTTACCATCTCTGTTTTATTATTTACTGAGATGGGAACACAAAAGAATGAGAAGTTTTGGAGGTGATGATCACAAGTTCAGTTTTGTACCTGTTAAGGTTTAGGTGTCTGTGGTTCAACCACAGTTTGTTGGTTCTATCTGCCCGTTTCTTCTGCCTCAAAGGGGCTACCTTGGGGCAGAAGAAATGGATCTGGAAGTCCTCACATTACAGGAGGTAATCTTAGGTAATATCTTAGGAACACGTACAGTCACCAAGGGAGTATATACAGTGTGAGAATGGAAGAGGATGTAGGAGAGAGGATAGGAGCCAGAGGAAGGTCAATATCAACACGTCCGCTAAGGTAAAGGAGAACAGGGAGAGGCTGCCAGAAAGGTAGAAGGAAATGAGGAGACTATGGGGTCATGATCCTAAGGAAAGCAGGAAATGAAAATGATTTCAAATACTGCAAGGAGAACCAGTAAGTTTCTACTAGATATAATGAGGGTATCAGTGGGGAAATTGTTTTCAATGTTGAGCTCACGACGCAAGTCCTATAGCCAGGGGTTGAGGAATCAGTGGGGATGAAAATGTAGAGGCAGAATATATACATCATCTCTTTTATAAAACTTGGCTGGAAGGAGATGAGATGAGTCAGGAGGGGTAACTGGATGGGGATGTAGGGTCCGTGAAGTTTCTTTTATTGCCCTCCCTGTCTCCCGTTAGATAATGTAGATGGGAGTCCTTGATCCTTCTTTAGGCTGACCTCCCTATCTCTGTGGGCAGGAAATCCACAAGATAGAAAGATTTTTTTCATGCTCACACCCACTGAGTGAAAGTCTTTTCTGGCCACAGGAACCACCTGTGTTTTAATTGCCACTAGATGGAAGCAGATCAATTTTTCAGATGTCTTTGAGGGGCAGAAAGAGATGCTGGCAGGAAAAGTATTAGCGTTAAGTAAAGTTCCATATTAAGCTAATTGCCTTATTAAGTGCGTCACAGGTTTTTACAAGGAACCAATCAATAGCTGTTTATTAAAACACCTTTGTGTTGGGGAAATACTAGGCTTGACTGAGATACCAAGAAGAGTAAATCCTTGTGCGTGACCTCAGGGAGTTTATTATCTAGTTGAAACGCTAAGGAGTGACACTTCAGTCATGTCTGACTTTGTGACCCCATGAACTCTAGCCTGCCAGGTTCCTTTGTCCATTGAACTCTCCAGGAAAAAATACTGGAGTGGCTTGAGAAAGTTAACAAATACAGAAAAAAAATTTCAGAAGAATGAAGGCAGAATATGGTAATGGTCAATTAATTCTATATTGAAGACAAGACTTCTTCAATACAGAAGTATGGTGATTGCAGAAAACCTTATAGAGAAGCTGGAACCTGGGCTAGTTTTTGAAGAATAGATAGGATTTAGGGGTATGGACAGAAAGCAGGGAAGGCAGTCTGGGGAGAAAATGATGTAAATGGCATGGTCCTGGGACCCGGAAAGCACATTCAGGGGCTAGTGAGTAGAGCTACCTGGAGCCCACAGTGTGGGTTGTGAACAGGAGCTGTGAACAGAAGTTGGAAGGAAAGGTTTGCTCCATCAACACAGGTCTTGAATGCTTTACCAGACATTCTAGAAGGACCTAGCAGAGAAGAATTACTTGCCCAGATGCCTTGGGATGTTTCAAACTTATTGGCCAAAGTGACCATACAATCATAGAATTTTAGTTATGGAAAGGATTTTGATGTTCATACTCTCTTGATAATTGAGCTACTTAACTTTCTTTTTCATTTATTTCTGCTCTGATCTTTATGATTTCTGTCCTTCTACTAACTTTGGGGTTTCTTTGTTCTTCTTTATCCAGTTGTTTTAGGTGTTAAGTTAGGTTGTCTATTTGATGGGTTTTTCTGTTTGTTTGTTTCTTGAGGTAGGGTTGTATTGCTATAAACTTCCCCCTTAGAACTGCTTTGGCTGCATTCCATAGGCTTTAGGTCATCGTGTTTTCATTGTCATTTGTTTCTATTTCCCTTTTTATTAAATATCTTTCTTACAATGCCTGAATTAGTGACAGAGGTAGTTACAATAATAACAGACATTTATCAACCATTAATTCCATGCTATGCATTGTTCTGAGTGTCTTACATGTCTTACATCATTAAAGATTGTCTACAAGCCTGAGAATGTAGGTACTATTAATATTTCCATTTTAAAGTAGTGGGCCAGTGAACTTAACTACCTGAGGTCACTGAATAAATGGCAGAGCTGAGATTTGCACCCATCTAGATCTAAAGACCATGATCTAGGTCACCCATCATGATCCGAAGATCTTAACATCTGTGCTTCTAGAACTCAGGTCTCTTGACACCCAGGTTGGAGTTGTATTGGGTTGGCCAAAAAGTTCATTTGGGTTTTTCCGTAAGGTCTTACGGAAAAACCTAAGCAAACTTTTTGACCAACACAGTAAGTCCCAGATACCCTCCTCCCCCAGTGTTGTAAGTTTTTTGCACTGAAACCAGTGTGTGATGACACTGAGGAAGGGTGGGGTGGCAGAGGTAGGATGTGTTTCTAAAACAAGCCAAAGGTAAAATGAGCACTATCACACACAACACCGCATATCAGTTTTTAAAGTCCTTGAGCGAACCTGCATAGTCCTTTGTGCCGATTCCTATTAGCATTTGGTTGGTGAATGACTGACTCTTAGGGCATTTGTGGTTTCAATTCTTGCTGGGTTATTTTGACTCTTCTGCAAACTGGCTCTGTTTATCACCTCATTTGGTTTCTAGTGTCTAAATTCTGCCTGGTAAAAGCTACACCCAAGATATACAGGAAGATACGATGCCAACCTCAGAGGTGGGGGGTTGGGGTGGGGGGGGAATACGTGAAATTTTGTTTTCAGAAACATTTTTATCTCTGTAATTGGCAAGCGTGCTTGCAGCTGCTGAACTGTGGTTTACCTTGGCAGTTCATCATGAGAGCAGAGTCTCGGAATCTGGTTCTTCTTTTGAAGGGTGTTATTAAGACATACCCTATTTGGTTCTCCCTTGTTCTTTCCAAGAATAAGACAATTGTTTCACACGTACACAAGTGTCATTTTTTTTTTTCTCACAAAACTAATCACCTCCTCAAATCATATCCCACCAGCATCAGGCCTTCAGAACCACTATTGTACTCCCTTTCATGAGTTTCTATTCTCTCTGATTTTTCTTTCCCTTGAAATATGTCTTATTCTACATTTCTATCTTTCCACTGTTCAGATTCTATCAAAGTGCCCTTCATGTTCATTAGATCTGAAGACAAAGTCTGTACTGTCGACATTTCTCTCTGTGTGAGTTCTGAGGTCTGGCTGCTTTGAGCATTACCCAAGAGCTTGTTAGAAATGCAGAACCTCAGGTCCCCCCAGACCTGAACAGGGTCTATGTTTTAGCACCATGTCTGGGTGGTAAGCACCTGACATGGTGAGAAGCGTGGCTTTGGGGTTGACTTCTCATTCCCGTGCCTCATTGAATGTCTTGCATCTTGTAACTCATCTGAAACGTGGAGTTCCTTTACTTCTGACCTTTAGTGACAATTTTTCTTTACCACCAGCACTTTAAAGTTTTGCAGTTTTTCAGTTTCTGAGTCTATTTTCTCTGGTTTTTCATTCAGCAAGGTTGATGCATATTAAACGACCTGCTCTGAAAGAAAATTCTTCAGATATGAAAATGTCAGTGGATCCTTCAAATCCCCTCATGAAGTTTTGCTGGTGGCATCTTCTACACTGAAGAGGAAATGTGTCTCTCTCAGAACACCTGAAGAGTTTTCAACGCGACCAGCTGCTCCTTCTGTTTCCTCTTTGCTCCATCCCCCATCCCTCAACTTTTATAGCTCAGCCTTTCATTCTTTTTTTCCATGGACTACCAAGACCATGGGAAAAAGGATTACTATCGAATGTAAATGCACTGATTTCATTCTCTCTTTTGATTCTGGCTTCCAGCTTCAATTTCGTGCTGTTCCTGATGACATATACTTTTAAAAATAGTGAGACTTTGATACATATGCAAGTATAGGCTCACTTTTGTTACATAACACACTTTATCTCCCTAGTCCTTCCAGTGTACTGTGGGGGCAGCTCATAAAATGATGTTATCCTTACTTTCCAGCTTGAGTGGTACTGGGGATCTGCTCCAACTAGGAAAAATCCTATTTGCAGTGTAGCCCCAGCCTCTCTAATTAGAGGCCGTCCCATTTAACTGCCTCCAGTCGCCTGCCTTCTTCAGCCATCTCTCCTCAGTTGGCTCATTTCCCCATATAGCAGCTCGTGAGCACCAAACAGAAGAAGAGAAGAGAAAGCCTGCACTGTTGGTTTTATTTTTAAAATTATTTTTGGATTGGGGTTTTAATGTTTCTTTTTTGTTAGCCCCATCCAGATGTTTCTCTTATGACCACTCATCACTAGAGTGCCAGCTGCAGGCATCGCTTTGATGTCATACAGAAGAGCTAAAGCAAGTGGAAAGAGATGTCTTGACTCATGGTTGAAATGCCCCTCCTTCCTCACCCTCAGTCCTCTCATGTACCCACCTCGATGCTATCTACTCTTTCTGATTCATCTCAGGCATCCCCCACCCTTACCACTGTTTTCATAACTAATCCTTAACTAGTCCGAACTGGAAATCTCCCCTTCCTGGCCTCCTACTGCAAGATTAGTAACATGCATTTTTGTACTTAAATACAATTTTTTTAAATAAAATATTACCTAGTTTGTTATTTTTTAAATTAAATCCTAAGTGTGTTTTCTCCCCAGGGAATTTCTAACCCCCTTTTAGGCAGACACTGTGCCATGTCCCTGGAATGTCTAATTCATAACTTGGCGCTTAGTAAATGTGCATCAAATAAATCAGAAAGAGAATACAGTGTACTGTCAATATCAGTTTCAGCAAACTCTTTCTCCATGGCATGTTATGACCCATACAGATACTCATCTCATGTCAAGGGCTTAATTCTTATAAGAGAATAGGCCCCTGTGTAAAAACTAGTTGGAAATACTCCTTGCACCATGGCCTATACAACTTTCATACAAACTTGTACATGTTATGAGAATCATTTTTTCATAATGATTACATTTTCCTTTTTCAAAGCCACCTCAGATTCTGCATTATGTCAGGGCTGTTGCAAACAATTCTCTGTGATGTGCACCATAAACTGAGGATGTGCCATTCACGTTCATGTAGCTTAGAATAAATCCTTCAAAGTTGTGCAGGGCATAGCCTGCACAGACTCACAGGGCAGTCCTGATTGCAAGAGCTTATTCAACTAAGATATCAAGATCAAAGAACACAAGGAGAAGTGGCTACTTAGGGGTAAGATATATAGACTTAAAAACACAGTCCTATGTTTAAGCCCTGAGGCTACTATATGATCTTAGGAATTACGTCACATGACATTTCATGAAGATTCATAAATAAAGATTCACAAAATAAATTCCCCAAAGACCTTGGGTTTAACCTCCCTAAGACTTAGTCATTAGAATGAAGTATGCCTTGCTTACCTCACAGGGTTATTGCACTGATTGGGTATGAAATTGCTTTGTGAACTGAACCTTAAACGTAGACTTTTTTTTCCCACCCAAATCTTGTCTTACATGCATTGAGTGGTGTAGGATTCTGGCCTTAGGCAAGGGCTTGAACACAAGCATGTCTGAGGTCTTCTCCTGAGATTAGAAACTGGAGGGGATCCTTCACTTGTGTCCCGCTCACAACCCAGTGCTCAGATTTTCCCCACAGGTCAGCTCTACTATCTGTGGCCTTGCTGGGGTGAGATGGGAGGGGATGGCTTGGAGAATCAGACCCTCTTGGTTGGGATCCGGTCTCTACCTCTATTGGGTGACCCTGTAAGTGATTAACCACTCTGAATTTCAGATTTAGTTTGAAATAGGGATATCATCATCTTCCTCACACAGTTATGCTCCAGATTAAATGAAAGAACCCCTTTCTCCCATAACCCAGAATACCAGCCTTCATGAAAGGGATAGAATCCAAGGGATATAGAATGATCCATTCCTCTGGATTTGTTTGTCAGAGCTTGGAGGACCTGTGCTATATTATTTTAGTTTCCTCAAGAAATATTTTATTAAATTAAAGTTTAATCTTATGACTTGAGCTCTGATAAATCTGTCCCCTGAATGTTACCCACCACCCCTTGGCCTCCCTCAGACTGTGCTGTGTTCTTTGTCAAACATCTGAAACAGACCTAACTCCATAATAAGTTAATGAGAAAGAGATGAGGCAAGAAAGAGGTTTTATATTGAAGTCATACTGTGGAAAATTAATAAAGTTATCCTCTAGACATCTATGTTCTTCCCCATCAAGGTTCCTATTCTCTGACAGCTGACTCAACTCTTTGTTTCCCCTTTTGCGCAAAGTTCTGCAATTACCCTTCTCTTGACTCTAGCAATTTGGTTCTTCCTTCTGTTCACATGTTGCATTCAGGAAAGAATCACCACCAAAACAACCCCTAACCCATGACAAGAGATAGGAAACTTTTTAGGATATGTAATGAGATTTTCACTTTCCTTTGGCCTTAGTCGTGTCTATCTAGTGACATTTGGTATTTCATGAGAAAGAGCCTTCCCTGTGTGACTCTGAAAGGTTTCAGTGGAACTAAGGTTTACTCCTAGACAGTGTATTAAAAAGCCAAAACATTACTTTGCCAACAAAGGTTCGTATGGTCAAAGTTGTGGCTTTTCCAGTTCCAGTTCCAGTTCCGGTTCCAGTTCAGTCTCTCAGTCCTGTCCGACTCTTTGTGACCCCAGAAATTGCAGCACATGAGGCCTCCCTGTCCATCACCAACTCCCAGAGTTCACCCAAACTCGTGTGCATCGAGTCGGTGATGCCTTCCAGCCATTTCATCCTCTCTCGTCCCTTCTCTTCCTGCCCTCAATCCCTCCCAGCATCAGGGTCTTTTCAAATGAGTCAGCTCTTCGCATCAGGTGGCCAAACTATTGGAGTATCAGCTTCAACATCAGTCCTTCTGATGAACACCCAGGACTGATCTCCTTTAGGATAGACTGGTTGGATCACCTTGCAGTCCGAGGGACTCTCAAGAGTCTTGTCCAACACTACAGTTCAAAAGCATCAATTCTTCTGCACTCAGCTTTCTTTATAGTCCAACTCTCACATCCATACATGACCACTGGAAAAACCATAGCCTTGCCTGGATGGACCTTAATGTCTCTGCTTTTTAATATGCTGTCTAGGTTGGTCATAACTTTCCTTCCAAAGAGTAAGCGTCTTTTAATTTCATGACTGCAATCACCATCTGCAGTGATTTTGGAGCCCCTAAAAATAAAGTCATCCACTGTTTCCCCATCTATTTGCCATGAAGTGATGGGACTGGATGCCATGATCTTAGTTTTCTGTATGTTGGACTTTAAACCAACTTTTTCACTTTCCTCTTTCACTTTCATCAAGAGGTTCTTTAGTTCTTCTTATGTATAGAAGTGAGAGTTGGATCATAAAGAAGGCTGAGGGCTGAAGAATTGATGCTTTTTGAACTGTGGTATTGGAGAAGACTCTTGAGAGTCCCTTGGACTGCAAGGAGATCCAACCAGTCAATCCCAAAAGAAATCAGTCCTGAATGTTCACTGGAAGGACTGATGCTGAAGCTGAAGCTCCAATACTTTGGCCACCTGATATGAAGAACTGACTCACTGGAAAAGACCCTGATGCTAGGAAAGACTGAAGGCAGCAGGAGAAGAGGATGACAGAGGATGAGATGGTTGGATGACATCACTGACTCAAAAGACATGAGTTTGAGTGAGCTCCAGGAGTTGGTGAGGGACAGGGAAGGCTGGTGTGCTGCAGTCCATGGGGTCGCAAAGACTTGGACATGACTGAGCAGCTGAACTGAACTGATTCTCTATTGTTCTTTTTTCTATATGTTAATTTTTGCTCAAATTTATTATTTTCCTTTTTTAGTTTTTTATGGCTTATTCTATTGAATATAATTTTTTCCCTCTAACGCTTAAGTGTTTAATTTTTGTCATTTTACTTTTATAAAATAAACAATAGACTTTTGGATAGCACCCACTCTGACTGGCATGAAATGGTACCTCATTGTGGTTTTGATTTGCATTTCTCTAATAATGAGTGATGTTGAGCATCTTTTCATGTGTTTGCTAGCCATTGGTATGTCTTCTTTGGAGAAATGTCTGTTTCGTTCTTTGGCTCATTTTTTGATTTGGTCGTTTATTTTTNTTGTTCTTTTTTCTATATGTTAATTTTTGCTCAAATTTATTATTTTCCTTTTTTAGTTTTTTATGGCTTATTCTATTGAATATAATTTTTTCCCTCTAACGCTTAAGTGTTTAATTTTTGTCATTTTACTTTTATAAAATAAACAATAGACTTTTGGATAGCACCCACTCTGACTGGCATGAAATGGTACCTCATTGTGGTTTTGATTTGCATTTCTCTAATAATGAGTGATGTTGAGCATCTTTTCATGTGTTTGCTAGCCATTGGTATGTCTTCTTTGGAGAAATGTCTGTTTCGTTCTTTGGCTCATTTTTTGATTTGGTCGTTTATTTTTCTGGAATTGAGCTGCAAGTGTTGCTTGTATATTTTTGAGATTAGTTCACGCTAGTCAGAATGGCTGCGATCCAAAAGTCTACAAGCAATAAATATTGGAGAGGGTGTGGAGAAAAGGGAATCCTCTTACACTGTTGGTGGGAATGCAAACTAATACAGCCACTATGGAGAACAGTGTGGAGAGTACTTAAAAAACTGGAAATAGAACTGCCTTATGACCCAGCAATCCCACTGCTGGGCATACACATGGAGGAAACCAGAATTGAAAGAGACACGTGTACCCCAATGTTCATTGTAGCACTGTTTGTAATAGCCAGGACATAGAAGCAACCTATATGTCCATCAGCAGATGAATGGATAAGAAAGCTGTGGTACATA
>SJYA01002193.1:22886-263655 GCA_006410615.1 Neotragus moschatus | reverse complement strand
TATACACAATGGAGTATTATTCAGCCATTAAAAAGGATACATTTGAATCGGTTCTAATGAGGTGGATGAAACTGGAGCCGATTATACAGAGTGAAGTAAGCCAGAAAGAAAAACACCAATACAGCATACTAACGCATATATATGGAATTTAGAAAGATGGTAATGATAACCCTGTATGTGAGACAGCAAAAGAGACACAAATGTATAGAACAGTCTTTTGGACTTTGAGGGAGAGGGAGAGGGAGAGGGAGAGGGTGGGATGATTTGGGAGAATGGCATTGAAACATGTATAATATAAGAAATGAATCTCCAGTCCATGTTCGATACCGGATCCTTGGGGCTGGTGCACTGGGATGACCCGGAGGGATGGTATGGGGAGGGAGGCAGGAGCGGGGGTTCAGGATGGGGAACACGTGTATGCCCATGGAGGATTCATGTTGATGTGTGGCAGAACCAATACAATATTGTAAAGTAAAAAAAAAAATAAATAAATAAAATAAAAATAAAATGCATTCAAGATTAAAAACATAAATAAACAATAAAATGATAAAATTTCCTTCATATTTCTTTTGCTGTACCCAGAAATGTCAATCTGTAGTATCTTAAATATTATTCAATTAATAATAATTCAAAATTCTCTTTGAGATTTTTTTTGACTTAAGAGTTGTTTAAATACTTTCATATTATTAAGCATACCGTGATTTTAAAAGTTTTTCTTCTTAACTTTGGAAAGGCTTTTTTCTGTATAATTCTGATTTTTCAAAACTTATTAGCCCTTGCTTTATATTCTATTATACAATCTATTTCTATACATGTTCTGTGTGTAATAGAATTGATTAACTGTTGTATTCTATACAGGTCCGTGAAATCATACATAGGTGTTTTTGCATGAGGACTGTGCTTGAATATACTCTTTGATGAAGATGAGAGGCCTGATAAAGTTGGGCTCTTTAAACACATCGCAGTATAGGAACAAGCAGTAGTTTCTAACTTTTGGGCCTTAAATTCCTTCTGAGTAAGGAACCTTTATTTTTTATCATCCATGTATACATCTGTATTTTTTTCAATTAGTGGATAGTGAAAATAACTACCATCCTGCAGTTTTTAAATATAAATGAATGTTCCTTATAATAAAAAAGTTTGGAAACTACTCCTCAGGTATATGCTTTCTAAAGATATGCTGATTTCTCGAGAACATTCACACAGTGCTTCAGCAGTAATTAGCACAAGTGTGCATGTCTCATGTGTATCATCAAACTTGCCTCCTGCCTGTTAACTCTAAATCCATACGAAACTGACCATGTAATCAAAGGTGAACCCAATGGACAGATCCCAGCACACCAAGACAGGGGAGGCCAGTCTGCATGAGGGTTTCTGTCAAAACTGCTTTGTGGAAACGAAACACAGATTGCTTTCAGTTAAGGATTCCCTGGAGGCTTAGAGGGTAAAGAGGCTGCCTGGAATGAAGGAGACCTGGTTTCGATCCCTGGGTTAGGAAGATCCCCTGGAGAAGGAAATGGCAACCCACTCTAGTATTCTTGCCTGGAAAAATCCCACAGACAGAGGAGCCTGGCAGGCTATACAGTACATGGGGTCGCAGAATTGGACACGACGGAGTGACTTCACTTCCCTTAAGGGTTCAGAATTGATTCAAACCCACGTCTCTCTCTCTTTAAGAGCTCTTTAGTCTGGGGACTTTTTCCATTCTCAGACTCCACCACTTGTCTTCGTGAATCCAAAGTCATTTTGTCATATCCTTGACTCAGTCCTAAATTAAGAATAAAGGAGAAATGTTCATGTAGAGGAAATATCACAAAGGAGGGACTTTCCTACAAGATCTTTGAAAACAAAAAAAAAGAATATTTGCATAAACCATTTTTAACCAGTGTCTTTGTTTTGTGTCTTTCCTTTCTGAATGCTTTGTTATATTCCCTTCCAATTCCCTTTCTGTCCCTGGACCCCAGCTAGTCGGAGACCAAAACCTAATTCTGTTTCACTTTGGAATCTTCCTGGCTCCACCCTCATTATCATGCTTGAGTGATTACATCCACTGACCTGTCTCCCTGCTTCCGTTTCTTTCCACACCTAAACCCCTAGGAGTGCTAATCTTCCCAGAATATCACTGTAATCCTATCCTTCTCTTGCTCAAACTTTCCCAGAAACTACCAGATAAACTTCACATGTGTTAGTCTGGAGTTTAAAGATATTCTGTGCCTATTCATTGCTGATTCTCTGCTAAGCCCGTATGCCTGTCTGATATCTCTGACTTCCACACCTATGTCTTAGATAGTTAACTCACCTTCTGGTTCCTAACTAGACCTCACTCAAGATTTATTTTATCTGTAAATTCTGCTGCCCTTTGTCAAGTGGTCCCTCTCCTCTGGACTGCGGTACCTCTGAGCTTGCACACTCAGCATGCCAGAGTTCACACTGCCTCCACATGCAGTTAGAGGTATTCTCCTCCCTCCCCTCCAGATGCTGGATCCCTCAGGGCAGGACTTGGCCCCTGGTAACATTTTTTACAATAGTGACCTTTCAGTAGATATATATCAGTTAATTAAAGACCACAATCTTATGCTGCCGGCTGCTCTTTATCCTAAACATGCCCATGTAACTAAAATTAAAAAAGCAACCACTTTGAGCATCTGTCATCCTCCATGTATAGGGGTGTGTTCTAAGGATGCTGAGATCAAGAAACACAGCCTGGCTTCTCAAGGTCACTTTCTTGGGTGATTTTGGCGTGAACTGGGGAATGACCACATTCTTTCAGCCTACCCATGCAGCTCAGCATTAGTACTTAAAATTAAATCTATTTGGGGTAATGTTTATTACCTTTTTTCTTCAACATTGGAAACATAGCTCCTTTTATTTATTTTAAAATTTATTTTATTTTAAATGTAAGTTTAATGTGTTATTTTTTATATTAATTTTAAATGTGTTAGTTTCTGCTATACAGCAAAATGATTCAGTTATACATATATATGTATATATATATTATTTTTCATTATAAGATATTGAATATAGCTCCCTGTGCTATACAGTAGGACCTTGTTGTCTATTTTTTATATAGTAGTTTGTATCTGCTAATCCCCAAAACCTAATTTATCCTTCCCCCTTTGTCTTCTGTGTCTGTGAGTCTGTTTCTGTTTTGTAAATAAATCCATTTGTACCATACTTTAAATTTCACATGTAAGTGATATATGATATTTGTCTTTCTCTGCCTAATTTACTTTACTTAATATAATCTCTTGGTCTATTCATGTTGCTGCAAATGGCATTATTTCATTCTTTTTGTGGCTCAGTAATATTCCATTGAGTATATATGTGTATATATATATATCACATCTTCTTTGTCCATTCTGTCAATGTACATTCAGGTTGATGCCTTGGCTATTGTAAATAGTACTTTTATGAACTCTGCGGTGCACATATATTTTCAAATTAGAGTTTTCTCTGGATGTATGCTCAGGATCATATGGAGATTCTATTTTTAGTTTTTTTAAGGAACCTCCACTCTGTTTTCCATAATGCCTGCACCAGTTTACATTCCCTCCAACAATGGAGGAGGGTTCTGTTTCTTCACACCATCTCCAGCATTTATTGTTCGTGGACTTTTTAATGATGGCCATTCTGACTGGTGTGGGGTGATACTTCATTGTAGTTTTGATTTGTATTTTTCTGATTATTAGTAGTGTTGAGCATCTTTTCAGGTGGCTATTAGACATCAGTATGTCTTCTTTGGAGAAATGTCTATTTAGGTCTCCTGTCCATTTTTTAAATTGTGTTGTTTGTTTTTGGTATTGAGTTGTTTGAGCTATTTGTATATTTTGGAAATTAAGTCCTTGTCACACACAGCTATCGTTTAAAAAATATATACGTATTTATTTTTGGTTGTGCTGGGTCTTTGCTGCTGAGCATGGNGTGTTGAGCATCTTTTCAGGTGGCTATTAGACATCAGTATGTCTTCTTTGGAGAAATGTCTATTTAGGTCTTCTGTCCATTTTTTAAATTGTGTTGTTTGTTTTTGGTATTGAGTTGTTTAAGCTATTTGTATATTTTGGAAATTAAGTCCTTGTCACACACAGCTATCGTTTAAAAAATATATATGTATTTATTTTTGGTTGTGCTGGGTATTTGCTGCTGAGCATGANTCTATTTAGGTCTCCTGTCCATTTTTTAAATTGTGTTGTTTGTTTTTGGTATTGAGTTGTTTGAGCTATTTGTATATTTTGGAAATTAAGTCCTTGTCACACACAGCTATCGTTTAAAAAATATATACGTATTTATTTTTGGTTGTGCTGGGTCTTTGCTGCTGAGCATGGGCTTTCTTTAGTTGGGGTGAGTGGGGGCTACTCTCTTGTTGTGATGTGCAGGCTTCTCATTGAAGTGGCTTCTCTTATTGTGGAGCACAGGCTCTAGGGCTCGTGGGCTTCAGTAGTTGTGGTGGATGGTCTTAGTTGCACCATGGCATGTAGGATCTTCCAGGACCAGGGATTGAACTCATGTTTCTTGCATTGGCAGGTGGATTCTTAACCATGGGCCAGCAGCAAAGTCCCACACAGCTCTTTTTAATATCACCTTTCCTTACCTGTTAAACAGACACTAGCCATGTGGACTAAAGTTATTTAACATCTTTGAGTCTCAGTTTCCTAAAATTTAAAATACGGATAATGACACCTGTGGCCAAGGATTAAATTCTATGAGGAGTGTAACCCAGATGTCAAGTAGGGTCTCTCTGCCCCTGAAAATCCCAATTATTAACGGATTTTATGGATTATCATTAATAGATTATACAATGCATCAAAATTCTTATTGTGGAAGCCCAAAACTCTCTCTGAAACCTCTCAAAATTCCCTTAATTTCATGCTTACCATGGTACTAATTTTCTTCTAAATATTTTGCTTCTGCCAAAGTAATTTTTTTAAAGATTTTTTAATGTGGGCCATCAAATTAAAAAGTCTTTATTTAATTTGTTATAAATTGCTCCCATTTTATATTTTGGTTTTTTTTTTGGCCACAAGGCATGTGAGATCTTAGCTCACCAACCAGGAGTCAAACATGAATCCCCTGCATTGGAAGGTGAAGTCTCTACAACTAGACTGCCAGTGAAGTCCCTGCCAAAATATTTTGATCCAGCTTTGCTTTTTGCGGCTATTTTTTTCATAACTGCTGTTTTCCCAAACTAAGGAAGCAGCCCCTTCACCTTAAATCCCTCCTTCAAAGCAACCTAAATATGGGTCTATGTTTGCAGCGACAGTGACAGTGATAGTCACTCAGTTGTGTCTGATTCTGCTACTCCACTGACTGTAGCCCACCAGGCTCCTTTGTCCACGGGATTCTCCAGGCAAGAATACTGGAGTGGGTTGCCATTCCCTTCTCCAGGAGATCTTCCCAACCCAGGGATCAAAAGTGGGTCTCCCGCATTGCAAGTGGATTCTTTACCATAGGAGCCACCAAGGAAGCCTCAGCATGATTACAGGTTTGTGTAATGCAGGGGGAATCATACCATTTAATGTTCATATTGATCCTAACAGGCTTGGATGCTCCTACAGAGTTCTTGCTTCTCACAACTTTTCTATTTTCATTCCTCTCTATCTTCATTACCTTCCTCCTTTTCCTTGTCACACCCTCACAGGAGCAAAGAAAACTAATTCCCTGCATTATTTTTATGCACAGCAGCCTCATTACATATTACTACTGCTCAAGTTTCTGCCAACACTGAGTCTGAATCTGAAGGGTCTCACCTTCAGCCTTAGAGGATTCCTAAGAAAGGAAAATTTTTTCCCAATTTTGATTTGGATGCCACATAAGATAATTGGATGCAAGTAAAATAAGTTTAAAAGAATAAACTTAAAAAAAAAAAAGAATCTGTTATTCTGCTAGTGCCGCCATCACTACTACTGTTGCTGTTAGAACTGTTTGTATTGGACACAGNAAGTTTCTGCCAACACTGAGTCTGAATCTGAAGGGTCTCACCTTCAGCCTTAGAGGATTCCTAAGAAAGGACGATTTTTTCCCAATTTTGATTTGGATGCCACATAAGATAATTGGATGCAAATAAAATAAGTTTAAAAGAATAAACTTAAAAAAAAAAAGAATCTGTTATTCTGCTAGTGCTGCCATCACAACTACTGTTGCTGTTAGAACTGTTTGTATTGGACACAGTACAACTTGATCTGATACTTGGAACAAGCTTCAAACCAAGATGTTGAGTAAACCTTTGTTGTTGCTGTTCAGCCACTCAGTTGTGTCCAACTCTTTACGACCCTGTGGATTGCAGCACACCAGGCTTCCCTGTCTCTCACCATCTACCAGAGCTGGCTCAAACTCATGTCCATTGAGTCAGTGATGCCATCCAACCATCTCGTCCTCTGTGGTTCTCTTCTCCCCGAGGTCAATCTTTCTCAGAATGAGGGTCTTTTCTAATCAGTTGGCTCTTCACATCAGGTGGCCAAAATATTGGAGCTTCAGCATCAGTCCTTCCAGTGAACATTCAGGACTGATTTCCTTTGGGATTGACTGTTTGGACCTCCTCGCAGTCCAAGGGACTCTCAAGAGTCTTCTCCAACACCACAGTTCAAAAAGCATCAATTATTTAGCCCTCAGCCTTCTTTATGGTCCAACTCTCACATCTATACACGACTACTGGAAAAACCACATCTTTGACTATGTGGACCTTTGTTGGCAAAGTAATGTCTCGGCGTTTTAATACACTGTCTAGGAATAAACCTTAGTTCCATTGAAACCTTTCAGAGTCACACAGGGAAGATTCTTTCTCATGAAATGTCAAATGTCACTAGATAGACAAGACTAGGGCCAAAGGAAAGTGAAAATCTCATTACTTATCTTAAAAAATATCCTATCCCTTGTCATGGGTTAGGGGTTGTTTTGGTAGTGGCAGTTTTTCTTCCCTGAATGCAACATGTGAACAATGTTGTTCCGTGTTTGGTTCTAACTGTTGCTTCTTTACCTGCATTCAGATTTCTCAGGAGGCAGGTAAGGTGCTCTGATATTCCCATCTCTTAAAAAATTTTGCACAGTTTGTTGTGATCCACACAGTCAAAGGCTTTAGCATAGTCAATAAAGCAGAAGTAGATGTTTTGCTGGAACTCTCTTGCTTTTTCTATGATCCAATGGATGTTGGCAATTTGATCTCTGGTTCCTCTGGCTTTTCTAAATCCAGCTTGAACATCTGAAGCTCTCGATTCAAGTACCTTTGAAGCCTGGCTTGAAGAATTTTGAGCATTACTTTGCTAGTGTGGGAGATGAGTGAAACTGTGCCATAGTTTGAACAATCTTTGGCAGTGCTTTTCTTTGGACTGGAATGAAAACTGACCTTTTCCAGTCCCATGGCTACTGCTGAGTTTCCTAAATTTGTTGGCATATTGACTGTACCACTTTCACAGCGTTGAAGTAGAGAAACAAAGAGGATCCAAAAGTAGACAAACTGATCAAGATTAAAAAAAAAAAAAAAGAAAGAAAGAAAAATGGTACAAATACATAAAATTTTCAGGAGTAGCAATATATATATATATATATAGTGGTATCAAGGATGATTTTCTTTTTGACACTAAGAACCACTTAATAAAAATATATTTTGTAAGAGTCTAACAAATTTATTGGAAAAAATATACTTGCCAGATTTTCTATTTACTCCTAAAGAATTAAAAAACCTGAATGGTCTCCTATAATCAATAAAGAATTTGAATCTGGAGTTAAAACTTTTTCCACAAAGTAAATATCAGGTTCAGATAGTTTTACAGGTGTGCTCTATCAATTAAAAAAAAAATCAGACTTTTTCCAAATATATTCAACATTTTCTAGGGAGATGACAAGAAGAGCTATCCCTCACTTATTCTATATTAATATTAATATTAGTCACTCAGTCGTGTCCAACTTTTTGCGACCCCATGGACTGTAGCCTGCCAGGCTCCTCTGTCCATGGGATTCTCTAGGCAAAAATACTGGAGTGGGNCCTGCGAAGAGTTGACTCATTGGAAAAGACTCTGATGCTGGGAGGGAATGGGGGCAGGAGGAGAAGAGGATGACAGAGAATGAGATGGCTGGATGGGATCACTGACTCGATGGATGTGAATCTGAGTGAACTTCGGGAGCTGGTGATGGACAGGGAGGCCGGGCGTGCTGCGATTCATGGGTCGCAAAGTGTCGGACATGACTGAGCTACTGAACTGAACTGAACTCCAGTTGCTTCTCATTGTGGTGGCTTCTCTTGTTGCAGAGAAGGCTTAGGGATGCAGGCTTAGGTAGTTGCTGCTCACCGGCTTAGTTGCTCTACTGCATGGGGGATCTTTCCAGATCAGGGATCGAACTCCTGAATCCTGCATTATTAGGTGGATTCTTTACCACTGAGCCACCAGGGAAACCCCTATTCAGTTGTTTTATTTTTGCCCTTTGTTCTCTTTTACAGAATGTTAAATTTTTCTGTATTTATTGGTTTTTAAAACATAGTGAACTTGGAATTTAAAAGGCTTGAATTTAACCCCAGGTCCTGGGTTTCCCTTGTGGCTCAGTGGTAAAGAATCCACCTGCCAATGCAGGAGAGGCAGATTCTATACCTGGGTCAGGAAGATCCCCTTGAGGAGGAGGAAATGGCAACCTGCTCCAGTATTCTTGTTGGGAAAATCCAAGGACAGAGGAGTCTGGTGGGCTTTGGTTCATGGGGTTGCAAAGAGTTGGATATGACTGAGCATGCTTGTTTGCCTGAATTTTAGCTATGTCTTTATTTTCCATGGAAATGAAAATATCACCTTCAGAAGGTCTCTGCAGCTAATGTTAACCCTAAATTGCTCTTTTTTAATTTTTTAATTTAATTGGAGGATAATTATTTTACAATACTGTGATAGCTTTTGCCTTACATCAACATGAATCGGCCATAGATATACATGTGTCTCCCCTAGTCTGAACCCCTACCCCCCACACCTCACTTTCCACCTCATCCCTTGGGTTGTCCCAGAGCACCAGCCCTGAGTGCCCTGCTTCATGTATCAAACTTTAACTAGACGTCTGTTTTACATATGGTAATGTACATGTTTCAATGCTATTCTCTCAAATCATCTCACCCTTGCCTTCTCCCACTGAGTCCAAAAGTCTGTTCTTTATATCTATGTCTCCTTTGCTGCCCTACATGTAGGATTGTTGGTAGCATCTTTCTAAATTCCATGTATATGCACTAATATGCAGTATTTGTCTTTCTCTTTCTGACTTACTTCACTCTGTATAATACACTCCAGTTTCATCCACCTCGTTAGAACTGACTTAAATGGGTTCCTTTTTGTAACTGAGTAATATTTCATGTGTATATGTACCACAACTTCCTTATTCATTTATTGGCTGATGGATATCGAGGTTGTTTCCATGTCCTAGTAATGTAAATAGTGCTACAAAGAACACTGGGCTACATAGGTCTCTTTCAGTTCTGGTTTCCTGGGGGTATATGCCCAGCAGTGGGATTGCTGTTGGACACCCAAAATATCCTACCCTGAGAAACTCTAATACAGGGCCACTTTGTTATTCTTATCAACTGTAAAGTATACTATGATACCTCCAGCAGTGCGTATTCCAGAGAACACCATTTCCGTTGTATTCCACATGAATTGTGCCCCTTTGTGTTATACACGGTGTAATACTTTGGACACTAAAATGTGATATTTGTACAAGGAATAGTTACTCTTTGTTGATAAGTTAACACAATTGTCTTAAATCCATGTAGCAATGTTGCAAGAAGAAATTACCATATCCATTTTACAAATGGGAAATCAGGATTCAGTTCAGTTCAGTTCAGTCACTCAGTTGTGTCCGACTCTACGACCCCATGAATACAGCATACCAGGCCTCCCTGTCCATCACCAACTCCCAGAGTCTACCCAAACCCATATCCATTGAGTCGGCGATGCCATCCAACCATCTCATCCTCTGTTGTCCCCTTCTCCTTCTGCCCTCAATCTTTCCCTGCATCAGGGTCTTTTCAAATGAGTCAGCTCTTTGCATCAGGTGCCCAAAATATTGGAGTTTCAGCTTCAATATCAGTCTTTCCAGTGAACACCCAGGAGAGATACCTTTTAGGATGGACTGGTTGGATGTCCTTGCAGTCCAAGGGACTCTCAAGAGTCTTCTCCAACACCACAGTTCAAAAGCATCAATTCTTTGGTGCTCAGCTTTCTTCACAGTCCAACTCTCACGTCCATACATGACCAGTGGAAAAACCATAGCCTGGACTAGACAGACCTTTGTTGGCAAAATAATGTCTCTGCTTTTTAATATGCTGTCTAGGCTGGTCATAACTTTTCTTCCAAGGAGTAAGCGTCTTTTAATTTCATGGCTGCAATGACCATCTGCAGTGATTTCAGTAAAGTTTATTATGTTGACCTTTCTCTCCCCCTAAGAAAGTCAATAGTTAAGAATGAAGAAATAAGGTTTTGAAATCTGTTTGATTCTAAAATGTGGGCTTTTCCCACTACTCTATGAATGTTGAATACCTTAACAGTAAATGGGTAATCCTTCATCCATTCAACAGTGCTACTGAATGTTATTAAAAATAACAGTAAAGAATTATTGACATACAGTAGGTGTACCAGGCTAAGGATAAAATGGAAAACAAGACTAACGTTGTCCATGCATGCATGGAGCTTTCTGGAAAGGAAACATTAGACAAAGAAGTCAACAGCTAATCCATTTGGGTTTCATATGTGACATACCTTGTTCTATGTGTTTTCAGTTCCGTTAAGTTCAGTTCAGTTGCTCAGTCGTGTCTGACTCTGCGAACCCATTGACCACAGAATGCCAGGCCTCCCTGTCCATCACCAACTCCCAAAGTTAACTCAAACTCATGTCCACTGACTCAGTGATGCCATCCAACCATCTCATACTCTGTTATCCCCATCTCCTCCCGCCTTCAATCTTTCCCAGCATCAGGGTCTTTTCAAATGAGTAAGCTCTTCACATCAGGTGGGCAAAGTATTGGAGTTTCAGCTCCAACATCAGTGCTTCCAATGAACACCCAGGACTGGTCTCCTTTAGGATGGGGTGGTTGGATCTCCTTGCAGTACAAGGGACTCTCAAGAGTCTTCTCCAACATCACAGTTCAAAAGCATCAATTCTTCTGCTCTCAGCTTTCTTTATAGTCCAACTCTCACATCTATACATGACCACTGGAAAAACCATAGCCTGGACTAGACAGATCTTTGCTGGCAAAGTAAATGTCTCTGCTTTTCAATATGCTATCTAGATTGGTCATAACTTTCCTTCCAAGGAGTAAGCATCTTTTAATTTCATGGCTGCAGTCACCATCTGCAGTGATTTTGGAGCCCAAAAAGTAAAGTCTGACACTGTTTCCACTGTTTCCCCATCTATTTGCCATGAAGTGATGGGACCAGATGCCATGATCTTTGTTTTCTAAATGTTGAGCTTTAAGCCAACTTTTTCACTCTCCTCTTTCACCTTCATCAAAAGGCTCTTTAGTTCCTCTTCACTTTCTGCCATAAGGGTGGTGTCATCTGCATATCTGAGGTTATTGATATTTCTCTCGGCAATCTTGATTCCAGCTTGTGCTTCTTCCAGCCCAGCATTTCTCATGATATACTCTGCATAGAAGTTAAATAAGCAGGGTGACAATATACAGCCTTGACGTACTCCTTTTCCTATTTGGAACCAGTCTGTTTTTCCATATCCAGTTCTAACTGTTGCTTCCTGACCTGCATACAGATTTCTCAAGAGGCAAGTCAGATGGTCTGGTATTCCCATCTCTTGATGAATTTTCCACAGTTTCTTGTGATCCACACAGTCAAAGTCTTTGGCATAGTCAATACAGCAGAAGGAGATATTTTTCTGGAACTCTCTTGTTTTTTCAATGATCCACTGGATGTTGGCAAATTGATCTCTGGTTCCTCTGCCTTTTCTAAAACCAGCTTCATGATTCATGTGTTGCTGAAGCCTAGCTTGGAGAATTTACTTTACTAGCGTGTGAGATGAGTGCAATTGTGCAATAGTTTGAACATTCTTTGACACTGCCTTTCTTTGGGATTGGAATGAAAACTGACCTTTTCCAGTCCTGTGACCACTGCTGAGTTTTCCAAATTTGCTGGCATATTGTATGCAGCACTTACACACCATCAACTTTCAGGATTTGAAATAGCTCAACTGGAACTCCATCACCTCCACTAGCTTTGTTCATAGTGATGCTTTCTAAGGCCAACTTGACTTCACATTCCAGGATATCTGGCTCTAGGTGAGTGATCACACCATCATGATTATCCAGGTCATGAAGATCTTTTTTGTACCATTTTGATGTGTATTCTTGCCCCCTCTTTTTAATATCTTCTGCTTCTGTTAGGTCCATACCATTTCTGTCCTTTATCAAGCCCTTTTTGTATGAAATATTCCCTTGGTATAATCACATTAATCCTGTGAGGTAGATACTATTTTTCTGCTTTACAGACGACGAAGCTTAGGAGCAAGAATAATTTGTCCAGGGTGACATTTCTGGTCAATGATAGATCTGGGAGTAACGACCAGGGAGTCTAGCTCTAAAGCGCACTTAACTACCAGAAACACTAATGATGATGTAAATCACTATTTTATGACTGCTATAATAAAGACTATAAAAGGAAGGCACAGTGTGAAAGCATGTAATGTGTGTACTTTTATTCAAAGGGCATTAGACTCTCACTTTTTATTAAAATCCATACATGCATTTAAAAGGGAAAGACCACTATTTTCTAGGAGTTCAAGCAACTTTAAAATTTTTATTATTGTGGTTTTTTGTAATATATAATTTTTTAAAAAAGAATCATCTATTAATTTTTTCATTATAAAAAAATTCTAGTATCCTTTTAATCTTGGGAAAGTGCTATAAAAACTGGGTTTTGATTAAAAAATTATCCTTCACTGGGGCTTTGGGGGGCAGGATGGGGGAGAACCTGATGTCCAAGGGGAAAAAAAAATTCACAATGAAAAAATCTTTCCATGATTCACCTCTGTGTAAAAATACATAAAAGTCACTAAATTTTTCAACTAAATGTTGAATGAGTCCTCTGGCGTCAGAAGATCTCACATTACACTCAAATTTTTTAATTCAAAAAGTTTGATTTAAGTCAAATAAGATAAACAGCAGTAAACACCTATCTTCATGGGAGGTATGTTACAAGGAGGAAAAGCCAAAGCTTTGTAAACGTTCAGAAGTGAAAGTTGCTCAGTCATGTCTGAATTTGTGACCCCATGGACTATACAGTCCATGGAATTCTTCAGGCCAGAATACTGGAGTGGGTAACATTTCCCTTCTCCAGGGGATCTTCCCAAACCAGGGATCAAACCCAGGTCTCCCACATTGCAGGTGGATTCTTTACCAGCTGAGTTACCAGGATTCTTTACAAGCTGAGCTATGAGGGAAGCCTTTACCTGTTTACCAATTGTGGTTAAATGCTTTTTTCAGATAAAGGAAGCAGAGGTTGTTTTTCAGTAGAAAAAGACAAAGTGCTCTGATTCCTTAAGGGCTGGCATAGAGGAATACGCCCATGTTTCTATAATCTGTTGAAAATAATCCTATAAACCTGACTCAATAAATGATCCAATAAACCTAAATTCTGAAACTTTCCCCTTTTGCTATCCCCCTAAATTTGCCCATTCTTAAAGTGATTGATGGCTTCTCTTTTAGAAAGATGAAACCATGATCAAGCCAGAATGCTGAGGCTAACTTAGGTAGTTTTGACTGCTAATTGCTGTTTGAACTTTTTCAAAGTATAAAATACACATGACAATGGGTACATTTAAGAATGTACCAAGGGGGGCACAGAAACCCTCCTGGAGAATCTCATGGACAGAGGAGTCTGCCAGGCTTCAGCCCATAGGGTTGCAAAGAGTCAGACACCACTGAAGCAACTTAGCACACAAGCACACCCAAGAATGTACCGCTTGGTGAATTTTCACCAACTGAACACATCTGTGTAGTTAGCACCCAGATCAAGAAACATCATTACCAGACCCGAGCATCTTCTCCTCATTACTTCTTAAGAGTATAATGTAACCTCCTCAAGGTAAACCCTCTCCCAACTTCTAACAGCACAGATTGGTCCAACCTGTTTTTTATTTCCATCTATAGGATCTTTCAGTATGTTCTCTTTTTCAGTTGGTTTCTTTCACTCAGCATTTCATCTACGAGACTCATCCATATTGTGGTGTATAGACTGCTCATCGTCACTGCTTTATAGGCAACTTGTTGTATGCACAACAGTTTTTCATTATATATTCATTTTCAACACATAGAGCTAAAAATAATTTTGTAGTGGTGTTCAGGCTTTCTTTCTCCAATTTCCCTAACCCCCTGACATGGAGTTTCCTAAAGGAGTTTATTAAGGAAACTTTTCACTAAAGAAAGGAAAATGTTGGATTCCCGTTAATTTTCATTTGTTTGGAGTTTTCCACAATGGGAAATGTTGGCAGGGGAAATATAACATTGTGGGGGAAACACAGCAAATCCACTCTTTGTCATTCAAGTTTGCCAGGCCAGTGTAACTAACTTCCTGTGTAAGTCCCTAGGTACTTGAAGACAGGAAAAGATGCTGCCGTCTCGCTGCTCCAAAGAAAGTTGGAACCAGGCCTAGGTGTGACATGGTTTAAATTGGCTTCTAGTCCTGCCCCAGTCTCCTTATCATCATCTGCAGTCTCCTATTGCTCACTGAGATGCCTGGGATTATCACCCTCTTCTTTATCAGTAGATACACACCACCTAAAAATTACTTAACTCAGTCGTTTCCCACTATTTCTCCATCACTTATCAACCCTGTTGGGATCTTAGAGCTAGTATGACTAAGGCAGTTTTCCTAGACCATGCTATGACCTTTCATGGGAAATTATGTCTTTCTGTCAGAGATACTTGGAGATTAAGTATCTCCGAAGGAGAAGGATTGGAGAAGGCAATGGCAACCCACTCCAGTACTCTTGCCTGGAAAATCCCATGGACAGAGGAGCCTGGTGGGCTGCAGTCCATGAGGTCGCGAAGAGTCGGACATGACTGAGCGACTTCACTTTCACTTTTCACTTTCATGCATTGGAGAAGGAAATGGCAACCCACTCCCGTGTTCTTTCCTGGAGAATCCTAGGGACAGGGGAGCCTGGTGGGCTGCTGTCTATGGGGTCGCAAAGAGTTGGACATGACTGAAGCAACTTAGCAGCAGCAGCAGCAGCAGCAGCAGCAAGCAGAAGGATTGGAGAAAGAAATGGCAACCCATTCCAGTATTCTTGCCTGGAGAATCTCATGGACAGAGGAGCCTGGTAGGCTACAGTACATGGGGTCACAAGAGTAGGACACGACTAAGTGACTAAACCACCACCACCAAGGAGGAAAATATGAGTTGACAAACCTAGTAAGATAAAGGAAACCCTAGTGAGACTATGAATCTTCTATAGACGGTGGAAAAAAATTTGTAATTCCACACGAAAGAGTGTGGTCTGCTAATACCATCAGCATTCTTGGTGAGGTCAGTCACGTGCATGGTCATGGGAAGAGCCAGAAAACTGGTGGTCTCCCTATATCTCCCTTGACCTGATGTTACCATAGCCACATCAGGGAAACACACCTTACCCTGGTACCCCAACTCCAGGCTAATGAAACCCTGCAGCTCACCTGGTGGGAGTCCCAGGCTGCTTGGTACAGGTCTTCAAAATACTGGTGTTTCTTCCTCCTTTTTAGTTAGTTATTTGATAAACTTGCCTTGTACAAAGCAGATGCTCAACAATAATAATAATACCTATCTTTCCCAGGGATATTAGCATTTTAGCAGTGGATCCTGAATGCCTAAATCCAAAGAATAAATGTCAACATTACTGGTTAGAATAAAAATAATAATAGGCATTAGTTTTTTGAGCATTTGCTATGTGCTGAGTACTACATGAAGCACTGTAAATGCATTATCTTATTTAATCCTCCATTATTCTTATTTTATGAATGATGTGTGGAGCTCTAAGAAATTTCGGAAGGTCAGACAGCTGACAAGTGGCAGAACTGTAATTCAATTAAAGCCAAACCCATCTGACTGAAGAGACAAGTTCTTGATCATTACAACATAGACATTGTCCTTTGGATTTGCTTTTCTGCAGTAATAATTCTGCTTTTTACAGTTTTACAGTTTACAGCCATTATTTTCTTTGCTCCACCACATATTGCTGAGCTTGTTTTTTTCTCACACCTGTCCCTGATGCCATATTCTCTTTTTTTCCTCACTGGACATAATAAACAACCAGTTGTTTAAAATAATCTCTTGATTTTTCAGGTTTATGAATTAAAACACTCTCTAGAGAAAGGCTTTTCTCAGCTCTCAGCTTGATTCCTATTTATTAGAAGCATTTCTTCTCCTTCCTATTTAGTCTCCATCAGTTTGACTTATTGGTGTTCACTGTCATTCAGAAACCTGAAAAGAGAGTTTTAAGCACTTGCCTTAAATTACCTACTGAAGCTTCCTACAGCAAGGTTAAGGCAGAAGGTGAGATAGGGTAGTAGCCCAGGACTTCAGCCAGGTGAGTTGTAGGGTTTCATTAGTTAGGACTGGGGGAACAGGTCTCAGATCCCATTTCTGAAGCATAATTATGCAAGGATGTTCCCTTCACAATGCATTTGGGTACTAAAGTTAGGCAAGTTACAGGAGATAAAGCCAGGCTGTGGCAAAATCTTAGTTATGATATAAGGTTGAGCCTTTGTGTCATTATTACCATAGTCACTGGAAAAAACAAAAAAAGCCCCACTAAAGTAACAGCATTGGAGACAAGAAGGTTGCTGACATTTTCCCTTATTGCACAATCTTCCTAGAAATCCTAAAGCCTGACACTCCAATTGTGGAATTTTTCAAAAACTGAGATAGTCCAGGAAGGAGAGCTTTTAGAGAAACATCCTTGAAATCACATCACAGCAGCTGCCAACTATGTCTAAACAGAGCCCAGTGGCGCCAGCATACATGAAAACTGCATGCACTTTGTTGCTGCTGCAACTCTTATGCAGCTTTGTGTCCAAGTCATGTATACTCTGTGGATGTTTCAGAAGCATCTGTGGCTCCATAAAGATATACAGGGGAATATGCAGTGGCTGAACTTTTGGTCAAAGGGGATCTTGGAAACCTGTATGGTGACATGAGGAGAACTGGATCTTTGAAGTCAGACTTCATGACTTTGATTTAAGAAGAGGGTCTGGTATCAGCTCTACAATCCTGAACAAGGCAACTAATGTGCTTAAGCTTCAATTTTATCATCAGCAAAATGTCATGCACACAGCCTATAATCAATATTGCATACTAATGTTGGCTCATTTTAAGTCAGTTTTTCCCTCTAGACGATGGTCCATAAAGATAAGGATTGCTATATTCTATCATGCCTAGTACAGCGTCTGGCAAGGACTAGGTAATCAGTAAACAGTTATTAAGTTAATAAAAGCTCTATTAAAAAAAAAAAAAAAGCCCAGGGGCGGCGGCCAGGGGGAGCCACCCTACGCCTGAGACCAGAGGCGGTGCCTGGCGCCCGAGGCCAGGGGCTGTGGCTGAGTGGTACAACCCAACATCCAAGGAGCTGTGGCTGCGCAGGCGCAGGAGNGTGCTCTTGCCTCTAGAACATGGTAGGGGAAATCAGCCTGGAGAACGTGTGAAGCTCTTATTAGTCTTGATACAAGAAGTAGCTTGATTTAGTTTCACTTGATTCATCTTTAATTACCAGAGTTCATGCATGGAATATTCACCAGAAAATCAAGAGAAGGGGGTCAGAAGGATCACTTCTTTTTCCAGAAAGTGCTTTTTAATGAATTTAATGGAAAACCCACATTTTAGTATGGTCATTGCAGCTAAACTTGTGTTTGAACCCCCTCTTCTTCATTTATCAGCTCTAGCATGCTATAATCCTCCAAGTTGCAATTTACTTTTTAACAAAATGTATATCATAATCTCTGAGTAGATGAGCCAGCCGTTCAGATGGAACTAACCCATAAGACTGTTATGGGAATTCAATGATATACAGGCTTTAAAACAGGAGCTCCATAATAGTAACGATATCTCTGTTTCACTTCCTCAGTGACTGTGAGAGACTATCCATGGTATTCATGTTCAGACAGGTCACCCATTTAACTGTGTTTTTAGTGTTCAACTGTAGGGTGATAACCCTTCTGTGGTTATCACAGCCTTCTAGTAATCAAAGGGCCCCAGACACATATGCTCCTCGAAGGATAAAAATACTTTTAATACAGAAACCACTTCCTAATTCATCTGCTGAGTTTAGAGTATTTTTGTGCGTGCATGTCCAACCACTGAGCTTGCACAAAAGAATCTGACTTATTTCACTCAGCTCAAGGGTCACCTTCTCTAAGCATCCTTTCCAATTACCTGTCCACTGCCACCATCAGACTGAGGTAGATATCCTTCTGTGGGACTTGCACATGTGTGTACACAGTCTCCTCCATATCGTTACAATTAAATTTCTATATTCATCTCTTCATTTGGGCTTTGAATTCCATCAGGACCAAGACTGCTTTTTTTTTTTTTTAAATATGGCTTCTCTTTTTTTTTTCTTTTTTGGCTGCTCTGGAACTTCGTTGCTGTGTGTGAGCTTTCTCTAGTTATGGTGAGAAGCAATTTTATAGTTTCAAAGCATGGGCTTCTCATTGCAATGGCTTCTCTTGTGGTACATGGGCTTAGCTGCCCCTTGGTATGTGGAATCTTCCTGGACCAATGATCAAATTCATGCCCCCCACATTGGCAGGAGGATCACTAACCACTGGATCACCAGGGAAGTCCAGGACTGTATCTTATTTATCTATATGTCTCCAGAGAGTAGCTTAGATGATAGCCCAGAATAGACCCTATAAAAATGTGTAGAACAAATAAATGAAACCCTGGATGGGGCTAAGTAGTCATAAATAGGGTAATGTGGAGTGTGTCCTGAGACGCTGACCTTTATTTAAGTTTATGTGGGTAGACAGGAGAAGGCAATGGCAACCTACTCCAGTACTCTTGTCTGGAAAATCCTATGGACGGAGGAGCCTGGTAGGCTGCAGTCCATGGAGTCGCNCTTTTTTTTTTCTTTTTTGGCTGCTCTGGAACTTCGTTGCTGTGTGTGAGCTTTCTCTAGTTATGGTGAGCAGCAATTTTATAGTTTCAAAGCATAGGCTTCTCATTGCAATGGCTTCTCTTGTACATGGGCTTAGCTGCCCCTTGGTATGTGGAATCTTCCTGGACCAGTGATCAAATTCATGCCCCCCACATTGGCAGGAGGATCACTAACCACTGGATCACCAGGGAAGTCCAAGACTGTATCTTATTTATCTGTATGTCTCCAGAGAGTAGCTTAGATGATAGCCCAGAATAGACCTTATAAAAATGTGTAGAACAAATAAATGAAACCTTGGATGCGGCTAAGTAGTTATAAATAGGGTAATGTGGAGTGTGTCCTGAGACGCTGACCTTTATTTAAGTTTATGTGGGTAGACAAGAGAAGGCAATGGCAACCCACTCCAGTACTCTTGTCTGGAAAATCCTATGGACGGAGGAGCCTGGTAGGCTGCAGTCCATGGAGTCGCACATTCGGACATGACTGAAGCGACTTAGCAGCAGCAGGGTAGGCAGTTTTATGAACATTCATGTTTGCTGTTTGAGACCTTTGCCCAGATGACTGATTCCTTTGCCTTTCCTTCCCTTTCAAAAACTGAAAAGCAAGATAGAGACACGAAATACTTAGAATACCACAGACCAATTTAAATAGAACTTCAGCAGGAAGAGTTAGCTGTTCATGAAATGTGTGTCAGATATCTTTCAAAAACTATGTGGGGAGAGATAACATCTTTGTCCACGACTGCGTCAGCCATCAGGGGAGTAACAGACATGCAGGTTTTTTTTTTTCTTTTCAGTTGTAACTAGAGAAAAAAATATTACATCAAAAAAGAGTATGATATATTATCAAATGAAAAAAAGCACTGTGCCAAATATACAATGTGATTCCAATTCCACTGGTGACAGTACTTTGGATGATATTTTCCCCTTCTCCATGCTTTTCTTTACAACAAACATGTATTACATTGACCAAAAGAGGGAAAAGTTAAATGTTCTTTTTTTGAAGTTCTAACTTGTCATCCTATGGACTGTTCTGTAGAAAGGACCCTTCTCTGTGCAGAGGACCAGCTGTGCAGGTGGAACTTCCCTGAGGAATTAACTGTCTTCTGTTTGACTCAATGACAGATGCTATACATGATGATACAACTTTAACATGGCCTGTGAGATCTGGCACAGCCTAGGTACCCCCTAAGTCCCCAGATTCCTTCAACACTGTCCAGCCTGTGCTTGTCTGGTAGCTCCCAGGCTGCTCCAAGCCTCAACTGGCCCAGAATGTTCTTTCCACATCACACTTTTTTTTCTGCCTGCATTTAACTGTGTGATTTTAATCTAATATTTAATGCTCCCCACCCAAATAAAACAACTTTGCTCCATAAGCACTCTACTCATTACTGAATCCCTAGTGTTAGCACAATTCCTGAAGCCTTGAAGGAACATAAACATTTCTTTCTTTATTTCTTTTTTAATAAATTCATTGAACTCGTTGATTTGAGTCTTTTAAATTTTTTTGGTTCTATATATTTTTTTAATGAAGGATAATTGCTTTATAGAATTTTGTTGTTTTCTGTCAAATCTCAGTATGAATCAGCCACAGGTATACATATATCCTTTCCCTTTTGAACTTCCACCCATCTCCCTCCCCATCCCACTCCTCTAGGTTGATGCAGAGCCCCTGTTTGAATTTCCTGAGCCATACAGCAAATTCCCATTGGCTATCTATTTTACATATGCTAATGTAAGTTTCCATGTTATGGTCTCCATACATCTCACCCTCTCCTCTCCTCTCCCCATGTCCATAAGTCTATTTTCTCTGTCTGTTTCTCCATTGCTGCCCTGTAGATAAATCCTTCAGAACCATTTTTCTAGATTCTGTATATATGCCTTAGAACATGATATTTATCTTTGTCTTTCTGACTCACTTCACTCTGTATAGTAGGTTCTAGGTTCATCCACCTCATCAGAACTGACTCAAATGCATTCCTCTTTATGGCTGAGTAATATTCCATTGTGTATATGTACCACAACTTCTTTATCCATTCATCTGTCGATGGGCATCCAGGTTGCTTCCATGTTCTAGCTATTGTAAATTGTGCTGCAATGAACAATGGAATATAGGTGTCTTTTTCAACCCTGGTTTCCTCAGGGTATATGCTTAGGAGTGGGACTGCTGGGTCATATGGTGGTTTTATTCCTAGTTTTTAAAGGAATCTCCATACTGTCTTCCATAATGGCTGTATCAATTTACATTCCCACCAACAGTGCAAGAACTTTCCCTTTTCTCCACACCCTCTCCAGCATTTACTGTTTGTAGACTTTTTGATGATGGCCATTCTGACTGGTATGAGGTGATATCTCATTGTGGCTTTGATTTGCATTTCTCTAATAATGAACAATGTTCAGCATCTTTTCATGTGCTTGTTAGCCATCTGTATGTCTTCTTTGGAGAAATGTCTGTTTAGATCATTTTCCCACTTTTTGATTGGGGTTGTTTGTTTTTCTGGCATTGAGTTGTATGAGCTGCTTGTATATTTTGGAAATTAATCATTTGTCAATTGTTTCAGTTGTTATTATTTTCTCCCATTCTGAGGGCTGTCTTTTCACCTTGCTTATAGTTTACTTTGCTGTGCAAAAGCTTTTAAGTTTAATTAGGTCCCATTTGTTTACTTCTGTTTTTATTTCCACTACCCTAGGAGGTGGGTCCTAGAGGATCTTGCTTTGATTTATGTCATCAAGTGTTCTGCCTATGTTTTCCTCTAAGAGTTTTATAGTTTCTGGTCTTATATTTAGGTCTTTAATTCATTTTAAGTTTATTTTTGTGTATGGTGTTAGGAAGTGTTCTAATTTCATTCTTTTACATGTAGCTGTCCAGTCTTCCCAGCACCATTTATTGAAGAGGCTGTCTTTGCCCCATTGTATATTCTTGCCTCCTTCGTCAAAAAGAAGGTACCCATAGGTGCATGGGTTTATTTCTAGGCTTTATATCTTGTTCCATTGGTGTATATTTCTGTTCTTGTACCAGTACCACACTGTCTTGATGACTGTAGCTTTGTAGTATAATCTGAAGTCAGGGAGGTTGATTCCTCCAGCTCCATTCTTCTTTCTCAGGACTGCTTTGGCTATTCAGGGTCTTTTGTGTTTCCATATGATTTGTGAAATATTTTTCTTCTAGTTCTGTGAATAATGCCTTTGGTAATTTGATAGGGATCACGTTGAATCTTTAGATTGCATTTGGTACTATAGTCATTTTCATAATATTGGTTCTTTCTACCCAGGAACATGGACTATCTCTCCATCTGTTTATGTTGTCTTTGATTTCTTTCATTAGTGTCTTATCATTTTCTGTGTACAGTTCTTTTGTGTCCTTAGGTAAATTTATTCCTCGATATTTAATTCCTTTTGTTACAATGAAGAATGGGATTGATTCCTTAACATTGCTTTTTGATTTTTCATTGTTAGTATATAGAAATGCAAGTGATTTTTGTGTATTGATCTTGTATCCTGTGATTTTGCTAAATTCACTGATTAGCCCTAGTAATTTTCTGATACTTATCTTTAGGGTTTTCTATGGGCAGTATCATGTCATCTGCAAACAGTGAAAGCATACTTCTTCCTTTCCAATATGGATTCCTTTTATGTCTTTTTCTTCTTGATGGCTATAGCTAGGATTTTCAGAACTATGTTGAATAACAGCGGTGAAAGTGGACACCCTCGTCTTGTTCCTAATCTTAGGGGGAACAGTTTCTCATCATTCAGAATAATGTTTTCTGTAGGCTTATCATATATGGCTTTTACTGTGTTGAGGTAGGTTCTTTCTATGCCCATTTTTTGAAGACTTTTAATCATAAATGGGTACTGAATTTTGTCAAAGGCTTTTTCTGCATCTATTGAGATGATCATATGGTTTTTATCTTTTAAATTGTTAGTATGGTATATCACATTGATTGATTTGCTTATTTTGAAGAATTCTTGCATTCCTGGAATAAACCCAACTTGATTATAGTGTATGAACTTTTTGATGTGTTGCTGAATTCTGTTTGCTAAAATTTAGTTGAGGATTTTTGCATTTATGTTCATCAGTGATATTGGTCTGTAGTTTTCTTTTGGGGAGTTTTCTTTGGTATTGGGGTGATGGTGGCCTCATAGAATGAGTTTGGAAGTGTTCCTTCCTCTGCAATTTTTTGAAAGAGTTTTAGAAGGATAGGCATTAGCTCTTCTCTAAATGTTTGATAAAATTCTCCTGTTAAGCCATCTGGTCCTGGGATTTTGGGTTTTGGGAGATTTTTGATCACAGCTTCAATTTCAGTATGTGTAACTGGGTTGTTCATAATTTCTATTTCTTCCTGGTTCAGTCTTGGAAGATTGAACTTTTCTAATAATCTGTCCATTTCTTCCAGGTTATCCATTTTATTGCCATATAGTTGTTCAAATAATCTCTTATAATCCTTTGTATTTCTGCATTGTCTGTTTTAACCTCTCCTTTTTCATTTCTAATTTTGTGGATTTGATTCTTCTCTCTTTTTCTTGATGAGTCTGGATAAAGGTTTACCAATTTTGTTTATCTTCTCAAAGAACCAGCTTTTAGTTTTATTAATCTTTACTATTGCTTCTTTCATTTCTTTTTCATTTATTTCTGCTTAAATTGTTATGATTTCTTTCCTTCTGCTAATTTGGGGTTTTTTAAAAATTCTTTTTCCAGTTGTTTTAGGTGTAAAGTTAGGTTGTCTATTCGATATTTTTCTTGTTTTTTGAGGTAGGATTGTATTGCTATAAACTTTCCTCTTAGAACTGTTTTCCTGCATCCCTTAGGTTTTGAGTTGTGTTTTCATTGTCATTTGTTTCTAGAAATGTTTTTATTTCCCTTTTGATTTCTTCAGTAACCCGATGGTTATTTAGAAACATGTTGTTTAATCTCCATGTGTTTGTGTTTCTTACAGTTTTTTTTTCTTGTAACTGATATCTAGTCTCATAGCATTGTGGTTGGAGAAGATGCTTGATATGATTTCAATTCTCTTAAGTTTATTGAGGCTTGATTTGTGACACCAAGATATGGTCTATCCTGGAGAATGTTCCATGTGCACTTGAGAAGAAGGTGTATTCTTCTGCATTTGGATGGAATGTCCTGAAGATGTCAATGAGATCCATCTCATCTAATGTATCATTTAAGACTGTGTTTCCTTATTAATTTTTTGTTTTGATGATCTGTCCATTGGTGTGAGTGGAGTGTCAAAGTCCCCTTATATAATTATGTTTGTCAACTTCTCTTTTTATGTCTGTTAGTGTTTGTCTTATACATCTGTTTGTGTTAGTGTCTGTTAGTGTTTGTCTTAAATATCTGTTGGGTGCACAGATATTTACAATTGTTGTGTCTACCTCTTGGAATGATCTCTTGATTATTATGTACTGTCCTTCCTTATCTCTTGTTATATTCTTTATTTTAAGGTCTATTTTGTCTGATATGAGGATTGCTACTCCAGGTTTCTTTTGCTTCCCATTTTCATGGAATATCTTTTTCCATCCTCTCACTTTCAGTCTATATGTGTCTTGAGGTCTGAAGTGGGTTTCTTGTGGACAGCATATATATGGGCCTTGTTTTTGTACCCATTCAGCCAGTCTGTATCTTTTGGTTGTAGCATTTAGTCCATTTACATTTAAGTAATTATTTATATATCTGTTCCTATTGCCATTTTCTTCATTGTTTGGGGTTGATTTTGTAGATCTGTTTTCTTCTCTTGTATTTCTTGACTATATAAGTCCCTTTAACATTTGTTGTAAAGCTGGTTTGATGGTACTGAATTCTCTCAACTTTTGCTTGTCTGAAAAGCTTTTGATTTCTCCATCAATTTTGAATGAGGTCTTTGCCAGGTACAGTAATCTTGGTTGTAGATTTTTCCCTTTCAGTACTTTAAATATTTCCTGTCATTCCCTTCTGGCCTGCAGAGTTTCTGCTGAAAGATCAGCTGTTAAGTGTATGGGATTTCCCTTGAATGTTACTTGTTGCTTCTCCCTTGCTGCTTTTAATATTCTTTCCTTGTATTTAGTCTTTGTTAGTTTGATTAGTATGTGTATTGGTGTGTTTCTCCTTGGGCTTACCCTGTATGGGACTCTTTGTGCATCTTGGACTTGATTGACTATTTCCTTTTCCATGTTGGGGAAATTTTCAACTATAATCTCTTCAAATATTTTCTCATTCTCTTTCTTTTTCTCATCTTCTTCTGGACTCCTATAATTTGAATATTGGTGCCTTTGATATTGTCCCAGAGGTTTCTGAGACTATCCTCAGTTCTTTTTACTTTATTCATTTTACTTTATTCTGTCTTCAGAAGTCACTTTCACCATTTTATCTTCCAGCTCAATGAATCATTCTTCTGCTTCAGATATTCTGCTATTGATTCCTTCTAGAGTATTTTTAATTTCAGTAATTTGTTTCTGTATGTTTATTCTTTAATTCTTTTTGTCTTTGTTAATTGATCCTTGCATTTTCTCCATTTTGTTTTCAAGGTTTTTGATCATCTTTACTATCATTATTCTGAATTCTTTTTCAGGTAGTTTGCCTATTTCCTCTTCATTGATTTGGACTTCTGTGTTTCTAGTTTGTTCTTTCAGTTGTGTAGTATTTCTCTGCCTTTTCATTTTTTTTTTTTTTAACTTATTGTGTTTAAGGTCTCCTATTCCCAGGCTTCAAGGCTGAATTCTTTCTTCCTTTTAGTTTCTGCCCTCTAAGGTTGGTCCAATGGTTTGTGTAAATTTTGTCTAGGGTGAGATTTATGCTGAGTGTTTCTGTTTCTGTTTGTTTGTTTTTCCTCTGATGGGCAAGGCTGAGTGAGATGATAATCCTGTCTGCTGATGGTTTGGTTTGTATTTTGGTTTGTTTGTTGTTTAGATGCAGTGTCCTGCACAGGGTGGTATTGGTGGTTGGGTGATGTCACGTCTTGTACTCAAGAGGTTTCCTTTGTGTGAATTCTCACTATTTGATACTCCCTGGGGTTAATTCTCTGGTAGTCTAGGATGTTGGAGTCAATGCTCCCACTCCAAAGGCTCAGGGCTTGATCTCGAGTTTTGCATGGGTCTGTATATTCTTTTCTGCTGGTCAGGTACTCCTGTCTGCTCTCAGCTGGTGTCCTGCATGCACTTCTGTGTCTTAAGGTGTATTCCTGATGTATCCCAGATTTGAGTTTTGTTTTTGTTTTTTTTTTTAATTTTATGGCTGTGCTGGGTCTTTGTTACTTTGCATGGGCTTTCTCTATTTGTGGCAAGCAAGATCTACTCTTCCTTTCAGTACACGCACTTCTCATCGCAGCGGTTTCTCTTGTTTCAGAGCACAGTCTCTAGAGTGCAGGCTCAGTAGTTGTGGTACACAGGCTTAGTTGCTTGGCAGCATGTGGAATCTCCCTGGATCAGGGATTGAACCTGTGTCTCCTGCCTTGGCAGGCAAATTCTTATCCACTGTGCCACCAGGACAGTTCAATTTATTGTGTATATAAACGCATCACTGAAATAATATAAACGGAAGTTAGAGAGGAAGATGAAGGGGATACTTTTATTGTGTCTACTCAGAGTCATAGATCTAATCAACGAATCAAGTATTTGTTGGGAGTCTGATTGCTCTCTGCTAGATACTATAGGAGAAGCAAGACTAATATAAAAAGAGGTCCCATTCTTTGGGAATTTCTAGTACAATACAAGATGAGAAAACATGTATCTAACATAGAATAAATACTTAATCAGATTATATTAGAATCATCATGTTTTTAGTGGCCACCTAATTAGAAACAATACAGATTTTTCTACTAGACTAAATCCATTTGAGCAAATGGTTTCAGTTTGAACAGCTTTTAAACAGTCAATGGTACTTTCCTTCCATTCCTATTCCTTGGAATTCTTTTCTACTTCCCTCACACCCCTTATAATTTAACATTATCCCACTTAAAACATATTGTTGATAGAACCTAGAGTTTATCTAGCATCTTCCCTCATATTCATCTGAGAAATGTTTTTAAGTAAAGCAATGTCAAAAAGAGAGTCTAGAGTGTAAAAATAAGAATAGGAGGAAGGCAAGGCAAGTCTTAGAGACAAAAAATAGTGAACGCATCCACTGCACTTGCACTGTGCCAGGTATTGTTTTGAGCACTTCAAGTGTAAATCCATTTAACTGTCCAAACAATTCCATGTAGTGATGATGATTGGTGACTGTTATCATTATTTGTTAGTACAGTTGAGGGAACTGAGTCACAGGAGGAAAACACCTCCTCAGGTCACACAGATTGTTGGTGATGGAGCCAGGCAGTCTGGCTCTGAACCCTTGCATCACACTGCTCAAAGATCCCTGTGCTTTCCTATCTCTCAACATTCCTTGTTCCCCTGCTTCCATTCCTCCATCACTGCCTCCTTTACTAGGCTTTCTACTTCTACCATGTATTAATCCTTTCTTCTTCATTCTAAACTCCTAAGTTCAAATGCAGCTCCAAGGTCCTTAAATCATCTTTATCTTTGGACTTCTGGATTTTTCCATTTTATTCCACTTTCAATCAGTCCATGAGATGCCTACTTACAAGCTGTAATAAACATGTGAAGTGAAGTCGCTCAGTCGTGTCCAATTCTTTGCGACCCCATGGACTGTAGCTTACCAGGTTCCACCATCCATGGGATTTTCCAGGCAAGAGTACTGGAGTGGGTTGCCATTTCCTTCTCCCAGGGATCTTCCTGACCCAAGGATCGAACCTGGGTTTCCCAAACTGCGGGCAGACTCTTTACCATCTGAGCTACCAGGGAAGCTCCATGTAGTATAATAATAATATACTACATAATAATCATGTAGTGAATAAAAAATAATACCCACTACTGCACAACTGAATTTCGAAGGGATAAACTGGAGTTACGGTTTTCTGACTTGACACTAAATGCTTGATACTTGGTTTTACTGTCTGATGGCATATCTGAAAAGTAATAGTAGCCTATATTCACTGAGTGCCAACTGTAGGCTAGTTATTGTTTCGAACACTCCACATATCAACTCATTTAATCACATAACAATTCTGTAAGGTAAGTTCTATTACCATTCTATTTCACAGTTAAAAAAAAAAAAAGAGGCATAGAGAGGTTAAGCATTTTTGCCTAAAGGACAGCCACACATGGAGCCAAGAGGGGTCTCAGGCAGTTGACTCAAAGAGCCCAAGTCTTAACCACTCTGCTACACAGTCTTTTACTTGCCCAACACTAACCATTTTCACTTTTTTTTTTTCTAATTTAAGAAGCAGAAGTTCCCTTCTAATAATGACCCATGTCTGTTTTATATCTTACTTCAAAACTCTAACAATCCCTCCAGATGCCAGAAAACCCTCAGTGGCTTTCCCTTTTCCACCTAATTTTTTTTTTTTTTTTTTGGTAACTATTTTTGCTCAGAAAGCTGCTGGAATAGAAAACATTCACTGAGATTTTACAGTAACTGGAAAATTTACATTAATGATTAAGACCAAGTGTGTTTTCCGATATAAAATTGGAGTAACTTATCGCAGGTCATATCAAGGAAACCTGACCACTGGGGAACGTGGGTATGATTCCTGCACTACCCACCCTGGAATGTCCAGGAGTGATTCACACTTGTCCCTGTCTGTCTTCAGACCACCTCCCATGGAAGTCTGTACCCCCTCCCTCCCTCTTCCTCAGTGACTGTTATTTCTAAGTTGCCAACATTGCTCCCATATTATCAACATTCTAACTTCGTGGGAAGGGCTGTGGTGACTTTCAGGAAAGTGAATAGGAAGTGCTTTTCTAAACAGCCTGACGGCTGAGGGGTTGCAGCAAGATTATAAGAAGTCTAGCCTGGACAGACAGCAGAAAGCCAGCCGTGTCACAAGAGAGATGGTAAGTTCATTTCTTTTTGCTATGGGAAGTGGTTGGGTGGAAGAGGTTTGGGTTGAGGCAGGCAGATAAGGATTCCTAAAATGTGGAATAGCAGTAGTTATGGATTTTTATATTGAGTAGCCCCATGGAGTTTGTAAGAATTTCAAAACCTGCTGCCCACTTTGACCCTCCCAGCATCCTTTTGAGTTGCTATGTCCATGTTACAAATGAAGCTGCTGTGCCTTCCAGAGAGGCTAGATGTTTGACCTAAGGTGCACTGTTGTACTGGATGTGGTCTGGATCTGAATTTCTGTCCTCTTGCTCCACGGCTACTGTCTTTCCTAGCAGGGCTTATAGGGACTCTCTTGGAGCAAATCCTGGTTAACCCTCAACTCTTCTCCAGGATTGCTCCTCTGTCTGGGTTGAATGCAAGGCTGAGCAAGTGCCCTGGTATAAGACTACAGTCAAATGGTTTCTCATCCCAGCTCTCTCGTTTCTTTTTCTGTACCCTAGGAGTCTGCTAGGACTGATGTGGGCTAGCCACACAATCTGTTTCTGCCACAACTCTCAGTCCTGCTAGTGACTCAGTTTTCTCATCTGTAAAATGGACAGAATAATAGTACTTTACTTTGTAGCATCACTGTGGGAATTAAATAAGCTGAAAAACAAGTAGGTCTGAGCCTGGCACATAGTTGTGGGTTAGCAGATGTTAGCTATTATTGTCATGAGAAAGAGAAGATCTTGGGATTTTGTAGGATCTGAAATCCAGGAAAGATCCAAGGGAAAGGGCATTCTTGAACTCATTAAATAAGACACAAACACATAGTTTTACCCTTGACTTATGAGGTGTATCTCATACAGTCCTAGGGTCTAAAATCCTTTAGTCTGTGGCTAGAGAGGAAGCAGACTGTCCCTGTTTCTGAGCCCCTTTCTATGGAATACCAGAAGAAAGTAGTGCTTATATTCACTTCACCCCCATTTCTCTGCTTTACTATAGAACAATTTTCAAACACTTTAGTGAGGATTTTCCAGGTTGGGTTGAACAGCGATTGGAGGACGATGAAAAGAAGAGGAAGGAGTCCGAGTCTGTTCTGAGTCTGAACTCCAGTGATGCAAGAATGTAGACTTCTTTTATCTCTTTATCTCTTGCATATTTTTCCTGAATTGGTCAACTTAAACAAATGAACAGTTATTTCTTTCTTCCATCTATTCTCCCTGGGATCTTCCTTTTAGAGGAATGTTAAATCATGGAGTTCTTTGAGATTTTGAAGAAAGGTGCAAATCCTTTCCCAGATGAAATGCCAGACATCCACATAAACATTGAGCTTTATGGATAACTGCAGGGGGTCCCCAAACTTCCATGCCTAAGAACCCTATCCTTTCACCTCCTGTGTTTTAAGCTCAGAAGTTTCTCCATTGGTTTCTTGGAACTAGGCTGGGACTCTGCAATGAAGTGCTAAGAACTCCAGCCCTGAAATTGTTTTAAACATTCCAGAGACAAGACCTCTTTCTTTGCCCTGGAGCACATTTGTCTCTTGGGATCCGGGAACACCAAACTCTGCATGTAAATTCAACTTCAAGTTCAGAATGGCTTCAATTAACCCTAGGACTTGAGGAAACATATTAAGGTTTATCTGCTGGTGCGTTTTCAACCAGATGGATCTCAGAATGTGGGAGCTCTAAATGGGGAATTTACAGTTAAATTATGCCAGCGTTAGGGTATCAGTGGGCTAAAGAGGAGGTCTGGGTTCACTTTCATCTATGCCTTTTAACCATTTTAGGTCTGTTAACTCTAGTTCTTACTCTTCCTTTCATTACTTGTTTTTCAAAACATAAATAAATGGTTCACATTCTCCTGGGCTGGCTGCTAGGTCTTAGAAAGTTTGGCTTCAGAATTTTGTAAGTGGAAACTTATTAATCAAACCCCCAAACATCAAAGTTACTTACTACTCAACAGGCAACCCTCGGAAAAGACCCTAGACCTGACCCTAGAGGGTAGCATGTGGTGTTTCATAAATGGCATTTATTACATTGTCTTCTAAGTAATTCATTTCTCTGATTGAAAAGCAAAATAGAAATTTTATAAAGTCAAATATACAAAACAAATCCTTTATATTTTAGATATATAGTTCAGTGATGGTCCAGATGACTTAAAATCTTTTAATTATGCTACTTTATTTTTAATATTAATATTTCACCCTATATAATGGTGATCAGGAGTCTGACTTAAATATATACATATGCTTTGATTCTTAGTTTTGATGTCCTGGGTTCCTTCCTGTCTTTATTTCTATTGGTTATTTGGCTTTTAGATCTTGTTTCACTGTTTCATTTTCTGCCTTTAGGTTAGGGCCACTAAAAGCTATACTATGTTACCACCACCACCCAGAAACTTAAGGGAAATTATATGATCGGCTGTACTACCTAGAAAATCTCTACTCTGCCACCAAGAAGTTTCATAATTCTATCTCCTCAAGGACTCTCATATCTTCCTACCGTCTTTGCATTCCTATCGACCCTCTTTAATTTTCTTTCCTTCCCATAGGAAATTTCTAAGACAAAACAAACTGATTTTGTAGATATTATAATACCCAACATTTGCAAATATTCATTTGGTGCCCCACCATGTGCCTAGCAGTATGCTAGAAATACATGTAAATAAATGTTGAAGAGAAATAATTTGTGTAAAATCACCTGTAGACTTGCTGGGGAAGGGAAAATCCTGGGAAATCCCAGGGACAGAGGAGCCTGGTGGGCTGAAGTCCATGGGGTCACAAAGAGTCAAACATGACTCAGAGACAGAGCACACTTATTACATTTTCAATTTGAAAGTCTACAGATTATTACCACAAATTTTTACAAAGAGAGAGAGAGAGAGAAACACCATCTATTCAGGATGCTTCTCTGTTCAAAACCCTGGCAGTTGGATTCCTTCTGCAACCAGTATTTCTGACTCACACGATTTGGCCATGAACCAACTCCTTTTCAACTAACCCCCAGGACTTCCCAATTTTCAGCAGCAATCAGACCACATCACTCCCTCTCTTAAATCTGCTTGCTGCCCCACTTGACTTGCACTTAGAACAAAAATTTCATCTCCTTGTTTTGGTTCCCAAAGCCCAGAGTGATCTGTCCCCAGCATCATCTCACCCTTTGCTTCCCCTTGTTCATTCCATTCCAGCTGCACTGCTTTCTTCCTGTGCTTTGAACTCTCCACACTTTCCTTCCACTTTAAAGCCTTTTTATTAGCATTTCCTTCTAGCTTTAATGCTCTTCCTCCTGTTTCTCTCTGCTTTCTTCTGGTCATTCTGCTCTTAGTCTAAATGTCACCTTTTTAGAGAGGTCTTCCCTGACCTCCCTCCTGTCTAATATCACTACCCTGTCACTCTATCACATAGCCTGGCTTTAATTCCCTAACTACCCTTTATCACTATCTTCTGTTTTTTATGTTTACTTGTTCAGTACTGTTGTATATGTATTCATGTTTGCTTCATTGTCTGTCTTCCACAGAATGTACATTTCATGAGGACAGGAACTGTATCTTTTTAATCATTTTAATACCGTTGCCTGGAACAGTACCCAACACATTGTAGGCGCTTAATAAATCGATAGTTATTGAAATAAGTAGTGGGAAAGAGCACAGGCAATACAAGGACATGCCTATCTTGGTGTGGGGAGGAAGAGGTTAGTGTGGGGAAGGCTCCTTTAAGGAGGAGATTCCTGGTCTACTAGAGCTGGGCACCCACAGAGGGAGAGGGTGCTCTGGGCATAAAAAGAACATAGGGAACATACAGTGTATTCTGAAAAGTACAAGATGTCTTGTTACAAATGCATGGTAGAATTGTGGTGGAGGAGAGGGGTAATTGAGGAATAATGGCAGGAGATGAGACTAGATAAATAAGAAGAAGCCTCATCTTGAAGAGCCTCGAAGTGTCATCTTAAGAATTTGTTCAGGGAATAGAAATACCTGATGGACTTTAAGTAGTGAAGCAATGTGATCAGATTTTGTGTTAGGAATATCATTCTGATGGCATTAGAGATAAAGAACTGGAGATGGGTAAACTTGAGAAGAAGAGATCAAGGGGAAGATGATTTTTCTGGTCCGGGAAAGAAGTGATAATGTCTGAATTAGTGCAGCAGCAGTAAAGTGGAAATCTGGAGAATGGCCAGGTATCTCATCAGAAGGTAAGTCTATTGGGTTTGATGGCAGATTGATGTGAAGGGATCCTTGGTCTTCCTTTCCTGGTCCTACTTGATGGAGGACTTGAGGGTCTCTGTGGGCAAGTAGGTTGTGGGGCTTGGGTCAGGGACACTGTTAATAATAAGAACATGCATACTTTATATGAGCCCTCTTTGGTGCGGGAGCCTTTCAAAGGGACACATCCACTCCAGAAAGTTACATGGAATTTGCTGTCTCCTCTCCCTGTTCTAAGAGCTGCTGCTATCTGATGCTTCTCCAGGCTTTCTCGAGACACACCAGCTGTGGTAGGTCCTGAATTCTCTACCTCTCCTCCACTGGCCACTGTCCCAACACACTTCCTTGAGCTGGCCCCAAAGCCACCCACATGGAGTTCAGCGAGTGAGTCCTGCTCCTCTGTTCTCTCACATGGGACGTGAGCCATCATGCCCTTGTTTCTCTAACACTCCAAGAGAATGAGACAAAGTGCCCAGAACATATATTTTGTACAGCCTTCTCATACTCTATCTAACTACACTTTTTTTTTTAATTGAAGGAGGACTTCTTTACAATATTGGTTTGATTTCTGCCATATATCAATATGAATTAGCCAACAGGTATACATATGTCCCCTCTCTCTTGAACCTCCCTCCCACCTCCCATACAATACACTTTTAAATTTGATACAATCACTGCTGTAACCCTATTGTACTTAATTCTAATTATCACATTTTCCCAACATTTTTCCATTCAGCATGTTTCCATTTTACTTTCAGTCATTCTCTTGCTATTTTTTCACTTATTCATTCACTTATTCATCTGTAACATATTTTTAATATCATTTTATTTATTTATTTATGTTTATGCTGGGTCTTCATTGTTGGGCAGGTTTTTCTCTAGTTGCAGAGAGCAGGTGGGGGAGAGGGGGCTACTCTTCGCTGCAGCGCACAGGTTCTCATTGTGGTGAATCATCTTGTTGTGGTTCCCAGGCTCAAGACCACAGGCTCAATAATTGCAGCACACAGGTTTAGTTGACATGGCATGTGGGGTCTTCCTAGTTCAATCCCTGCAATTGGCAGGCAGATTCTTTACCACTGAGCCACCAGGGGAGCCCTCTGTAACACATTTATTAAGCAGTAAGCATCTGTTCTCTACTATGGCTGGGGTTCAGATGTAAGTCATACCCCTTGTCCTAAGATGGCTCTGCCAGCTGGTCCCTCCAGCTGAGTGCAAATAGGTTTCTTCTACATTTGGATTGCAGACTTCGTGCTCAGGAGGAAAGTCAGGGGTGGAGATGCTGATGGAGAGTCACTGACATGCAGATGGCCATAAGGAGGCCTCAGGAAAGCAAAAGACTGATGAGAAGAGGGTCCTGGAGACAGGAACCCAGGGTAATCTCTGTCTCTTTAAGTGACGGCAGAGTTGACGTGGATTCGGGAAAAGACTGAGAACAATCACTCAAGATGTCAGAATAGAAGCAAGAGAAGAACCAGGGAAGCATTTTAAGCAAAAGGAAGTAGTAGTATTTATTGCTACAGAACGGTCAAGGAAGATAATGATGGAAAGACTGCGTCAGGTTTGGTCATTGGGATGTTAGTGGTAAAGTCAGCAGGAGCAGGTTTGGAGGCTGGTGGGACTAGGAGTTGAGGAAGAAAGAGGAGGCAAGGACATTAATAAAACTGAAATGCAGAGGAAGGAGAAGAATCGGACAGGACCTAAGCAGAAGACAGGGGGTCTAGAGAGAGACACTGAAGCTTCTGCCTCTAAAGTGCGAGGCTGTGGTCTACAACATAGGCAGGAGAGCAGAATCACCTTTCTGCGGTAGCTTTCCTGCCAACTTTGCCAGCCACCTGGCGTGCTGGCAGACACGGGATTACTCCTGGCATCTAAAAGCTCTATGCAAAAGTGGAGGGGAAAGAAACACTACCTGCCCCTTCTACTTTGTCTCTGCCTCCCTCTTCACCCCACACTCACTTCTAATTCTTTGGAAAGTAGAATTAAAGACAAGCACAGTGGAAAGCAGCTTTCATGAAGGTTTACACAGGCACAGGATGTTATTCCAATAACCGGGTCTCAGACTCCTTCCCAGTGACTTCCGGTTTGATGTAGGCTGCCAAAGGATATTAAAATAAGAATGAACAGAGCCCACGGCTGCTTCTCCTCAGGAGGTATTTCCTGGTGTTTCAGCACTTGTTTAGTCACAGACACCAAGACAGAGCCCTTAACTCTTCACCATCCTAGATCTAGCACTGCCTTGTCCTAAAGGTGACAGTGAAAGTAGGGATAAATGTGAGAAAGCTTCCTCACCCCAAGGAAGTTTCAGAGGAAAACGATTGCTCAAAGGAAGGCTTTTAAGTGTCATTCACCTTCCACACCCACACACCAAATGCTTGTCGGTTGCCAATGAGTCAAGGAGCCGTCTTACATCACAGAGATTTGCTCTCGGAGTCTATGAGCCTTCTGAACTATCTGAAAAATTGCAAGTGTGCAATTTTTAAAAAAGAATCCCGATTATGGCTTTTATCAGATTTTCAAAGGAGTTCGTGAGTTCTGTGAGAATAAGAATCACTGTGCTTTATACATATAAAAAGGATAACCAACAAAGACCTATTGTATAGCACAGGGAACTCTACTCAGTACCCCGTAATGACCTATATGGGAAAACACTGAAAACGAAGGGATATATGTATATCCATAACTGAATCACTTTGCTATACACTTGAAGCTAACACAATATTATAAATCAACTATATTCCAAGATAAAATAAAAATTAAATTCAGGAGAAAAAAAAAGAATCCCTGTGTTAAGCCAACATACATTCCAGGGAGCAAGCATCAGCAGGTCATCTGAACTCACTGAGTCTCAGTGGTAGGCAGTGACAGTAGTCCCAGACCTGCTATAGAATGCTGGAGAAATGCTTAACTGACTTGGTAGTCATCCTTACAGTCTCTTGCTGCTCTTATAGAATGAGAGGTGATTCTTGGTATAATCGTGATTTTAGAACACAGAAAAGAACGGTCAGGTTGAAGCGGGAGACTTGCATTTTCCTTTCTCAGGTGTTGTGTCTTAATCAGAAGCGATTGCTAGTCCTCTAAAATCTTAAAAAGTTTCAAACCAGCGCACACTCTCTTTCTCTCTCTCTGTCTCTATTTTGCTAAACCAAACCATATCGAAAAGTTCACACAAACAACTTAAGACATAAAATGGTTCTGCTGGGACAGTGGGTGGACTTGGAAATGGAGATGGGGGTAGGAGCCTCACTGGCTCACTATTCCAACACTCTTCCTTGAGCTGGCCCCAAAGCCAGAGAAACCTGTAGAAATAGTCTCTACAGGAAGAAAACCACTTTCTCAGGGCAGAGGAAGAGCAGCCCCTAGGTGATAAACACTACGATCCTCTGGTCTACCTGGGAGAAAGCCAGCGGATTCAAAGGCAAACGCTGAACCTCACTGGCTCCATGACTGTGCTCTTCACCAGCAATATTTTTGCTTCTGTACTTGCCCCCCATCAAAATCCCGGAAAATTGTATAACCTCTTGAACCCTTCTAAGTGGAGAGCTAAATTTTTAATCGTAAATTTTAAAATAAAAGACGGAATTTCCAGGGAATTCCAAAAATTGGCCTTCCACAATAAATGTTACATCATTTCCTAGAGTTTATCCAATGGAATAAAATACCACAGTGATCTGATAACACTTATCACTTAAAAAAACCCACAAACTAGTTCCTAATAAACTGCTGCTACTGCTAAGTCGCTTCAGTCGTGTCCGACTCTGTGCGACCCCATAGATGGAAGCACACCGGGCTCCCCTCATCCCTGGGATTCTCCAGGCAAGAACACTGGAGTGGGTTGCCATTTCCTTCTCCAATGCATGAAAGTGAAAAGTGAAAGTGAAGTCACTCAGTCGTGTCCGACTCTTAGCCACCCCATGGCCTGCAGCCTACCAGGCTCCTCCGTCCATGGGATTTTCCAGGCAAGAGCACTGGAGTGGGGTGCCATTGCCTTCTCCAAGTTCCTAATAAGAGGGAAGTTAATATTTTTTTCTTTTTTATTGTCTCTTCTTTAACACCTATTTCTATTTCATTTCCTGTACAGAATTTTAAACTAATACATTTTAAGTTTATTTTATTGATAACTATATCATATATTTTTATATAAATAAAAATATAATTAGGTTGAAATGTAAAATATTCAATCTTATGAAATCATAAATCTCTCTATGTTTAAATGTTTTCCTTTTTGATCGAGTTAGCATGACAATTACTTTTAGTACACAATTTAAAAATAGCCTAAACATACTGAAAGTTTTAATAAGTAACTTAAACTTCCATATTTAAAATGGTATTGAAGACACATCTCTACATAAGCAGAGAGGCTTTTTCCGTATCCATGTAACCTTGTGTGAATATTATTTATTGATATAATCAAACAAGTTCACCATCAATTCTATTCCTATATTTCATTTTGTAATGACTTTATTAAACATTAAGGACCTTTATTCATTTGCATAAGTAAATGGAAGCTTCTTATAATGATGTCTCTCAATTCTCTGAACTCCTTCCAAGTTTCATGTCCCAATTAAGTTAATGAAAAGAGAGAAACTGAAAACTCCTCGACATGAAAAGGATTTGTTTCACTATCATTTGAAGCATTCAAGTTGTCAGATCTATACCAATACTTTGGATGGTTTCTGTTTGGCATATCGGATGTTTTTTACATACAGAGACCAGGCCTATTGATTAGTAAGAGTCAGGTTACAAAAGGCGTGATTTCTTTTGTAAAATGGAAGAAGTAGATACATTTGTAGGCAGACTGGTTTTAGGGAAGTGTACATGTTAAAGATAAAGTTGGGAATCTGAACAGAGATTTACTTAAATTCTCCCTGCTTATGTACCCCGTGGGAAGCCAGGCTCATTCTGGTTTGAAGATTGCTGCTATGGCACCTGGCATGACACTCATTGGGTACTGAATTGAAAGTGGTGTAACAATAACTGGTGATACAATATAATCCACAGAGAACTCTGTGGCATTAAGTTCCTACTAAGGGGATTATCACCATACTTCCTATGCAAAGAAACAGCACCATAAATCATAACATTATGATCCTCTCAACGTTTGATAATAAGTCCTGCAGCGGCCAGTTGATTAGCATTCTAGTAAGAACACAAAGCATGCCTGCTTATCAAAGGCAATATNGAACTCTGTGGCATTAAGTTCCTACTAAGGGGATTATCACCATACTTCCTATGCAAAGAAACAGCACCATAAATCATAACATTATGATCCTCTCAACGTTTGATAATAAGTCCTGCAGCGGCCAGTTGATTAGCATTCTAGTAAGAACACAAAGCATGCCTGCTTATCAAAGGCAATATTCAGAAACTCTAGATAGAAAAGCGCCAGGCTTCTTATACAAAGATAACTCCACTGTCTGGAAGATTTGCACTGATTTGTGTTACATTCTTCACACTATCTGGTCTGGCTGGAGTCAATAGTACATATACACTGCACGTGCACACACACACACACACACACACACACTACCACCGCAACCACCACTTACCCCATAGACCCTACACCATTCATCTCTGGAGCCCAACTGTGGCAACTGAGGATTTCTGTCTAGGAAGGATTTCAGGTAGCAATCTGGCTGGAAGAGCAACATAGCTTCAGTAGAAAACAAATACATGATTTTTCTGTTGGTGGTTTTGCTGGGGTGGCTCTGGATGAGCACAGATGTGGCAACCAGGCTCAGGCATGTCACATATTCCATCATCTACAACAGCAACTCAGGAAGGGTTTGAAAACCTGGAGATTTAGAAAAGTAAAAAAGTAGAGTGGCAAAAGTTCTTGTTTCAAAGTTAGGCTCTGCTTCTGTCATTTTCTGTGTGTTGCTTTCAAGACTACCAACCTTCAGTATTCTCATGTGCAACATGACAGTGCTGGGTGAGCATCTCCAGAACTTATCTGTCTAAAAACACTTTCAGTTCAGTTCAGTTCAGTTCAGGCAGTCAGCGGTGTCCGACTCTTTGCGACCCCATGAATCACAGCACGCCAGGCTTCTCTGTTCATCACCAACTCCCGGAGCTCACCCAAACTCATGTCCATCGAGTCAGTGATGCCATCCAGCCATCTCATCCTCTGTCATCCCCTTCTCCTCCTGCCCTCAATCTTTCCCTGCATCAGGGTCTTTTTCAGTGAGTCGGTTCTTTGCATCAAGTGGCCAAAGTATTGGGGTTTCAGCTTCAGCATCAGTCATTCCAATGAATATTCAGGACTGATTTCCTTTAGGATGGACTGGTTGGATCTCCTTGCAGTCCATGGGACTCTCAAGAATTTTCTCCAACACGACAGTTCAAAAGCATCAGTTCTTTGGTGCTCAGCTTTCTTTATGATCCAACTCTCACATCCATATATGACTACCGGAAAAACCATAGCTTTGGCTAGGTGGACCTTTGCTGGTAAAGTAAAGTCTTTGCTTTTTAATACACTGTCTAGGTTGGTCATAGCTTTTCTTCCAAGGAGCAAGCTCCTTTTAATTTCATAGCTGTAGTCACCATCTACAGTGATTTTGGAGCCCAGAAAAATAAAGTCTGACACTGTTTCCACTGTTTCCCCATCTATTTGCCATGAAGTGATGGGACCAGATGCCATGATCTTAGTTTTCCGAATGTTGAGTTTTAAACCAACTTTTTCATTCTTCCTTTTCATTTTCATCAAGAGGTTCTTTAGTTCTTCTTTGCTTTCTGCCATAAGGGTGGGGTCATCTGCATATGTGAGGTTACTGATATTTCCCCTGGCAATCTTGATTCCAGCCTGTGCTTCATCCAGCCTGGCATTTTGTGTGATGTACTCTATACATAAGTTAAATAAGCAGGGTGACAATACACAGCCTTGACATTCCTCTTTCCCCATTTGGAACCAGTCTGTTGCTCCATGTCCAGTTCTAACTGTTGCTTCTTGACCTGCATACAGATTTCTCAGGAGGCAGTTCAGGTGGTCTCGTATTCCCATCTTTTTAAGAATTTTCCACAGTTTTTTGTGATCCACACAGTCAAAAACACTTTAAACATGTTAATAGATTTGATGAAATCCCAACATAAGGGAGGTTATGAGAAGTCATCCTTGCTATAGATTCAAGGCGAATAAGTTAATTATTCATTTATTGATAAAAATTATATATGTCTACATACATGCATTAAGCATTGAATAATATTATAGACATAAAATAGTAAAGGAGGAAAACATAGATCAATAATACAGAATAGATGGCATAGTGCAGCATGATTAACTGATGTTCTGTACATCAAAGTACAGGCCAGACAACTGTGTGGATCAGGGAGGTTTTGTGAGACTTCCTATTATTCTTGAGTATGGCATACCACTTTTTAAAGGGAGATTATTGCATAATAATAATGATAGCATTTTTAACATAACACTATAAAATACACCATAAAAGAAAATACTAGTGGCACCAAGTTGTTAATCAATATTTGTTGAATGAATGAAAAATTAAGTCTGTTCTGAGCCTTGATGCAGTCTTCACCTACGGGAGGACTTAAGCAGAGTAGAGAGAAATAAAAATAGAGCAGAAGGCTTGAGCCACCCACTAATGGAAACAGACAGGTCACTCAAGACCACGATTATTAAGTAGAAGTGGTTGGCCACATTGATTGCACATGGACACTAAAAGGAAGTTTTCTTGTTTCAGGCCAGCTGCCTCAAAGCCATCTGGAACTGGAGATTTCAGATAGTGGTCTTCAGATCTGTCCAACTCCTTTGCTGCAGTGTCCTGATCTTCGGTAAACCTTATGCTAACTTTTCTCCTGGTCCTCAGAGATTAGGGTAACTTCTCCAAATGGGCAAAGTTAAGGATGGTAGCCAGCTGCGAGGCGTGGGAAAACTGTCCAAGCCCAGATTCCTGGACGGGGGGAAATGCACCCACCACCACCATATTGGTAGAAAAAGCTTCAGGGAGAATATACAAAAATATACCTATGGCCAATTTATGCATTAGACTCAATAGACACAGGCCTGCATTACTTTTAGAGAGCCACAAAAATGCCATAATTTCTTTAGAAATAATTTTCTTCTAGGCCAAAGAAAATGTTTTCATGTGCAATACTAATATGTTCATTTTTAAACCAATGCAGTTATAAAAGTTTTAATTTTATTACTGAGGAAGGGATTCGAAGGCAAAATTCTATGCAAGTCAGAATCTAGCCCTGGTGACACCAGAATAAAGTCTTATAGCAAAACAATGCCATAGAGGTGCCTATGAGGGAAGGCAAACAGAACCAACTCTCATGTGGGCAGCTGAGGAGACGGTTGATTAGGAGCAAGGCCTCATAAACAGGAAAAAGAGCCATTTCCAGGCCGGATTGCTTACCCTGTGCACCTCTTCCCTTGGGAACTGGCCTCTTCTGGTGGGGGTGAGCTCCCACCGGCTAGGTTAACACTACTTTGTGTCCTAATGCCATTTATACTTCTGAAGGGCACATCCTTTATTTCACTTGATTTCATAAGCATTTCTTTTAAAGGCCTAGTTTAAGCGCTATTTTAATAAGTGAGTAAGCAGAGATGGAGGAAGTAGAGGAATTTATCAAAGGGAAACAGCACGGAGTAGCGGGATGAGTTGTAAGATTGCAACCCAGGAGATACAACGAGCCTCTGCCACAAACCTGGTGATTTTACTCAACAAGTATGCAGGGAATGCCTGATTAGTGCCAAGCTCTTTTCTTGGTGTTAAGAATCCAGAGGTAAAAAGAGACTCCCATTAGGATTCACAATCTAGCAGGTGTGGCCCATGTCATACAAACAGCTGTTACACCTGGCAGCAAGGGAGGTGCAGATAGAGACAGGGTGCCTGAAAGAAGGAACACCAAGCCCCCCTGGAGGAGTCATGGAAAGTAGGTGGAGGAAAAGTTTACTCAGCCTAAGCAGAAAAGGGGAGCCAGAGGAAAAGGAAGAGCATGTGCAAAGGCATGGAAGTGGGTGACTTCTGCTTTTGCTAAAGAAAAGCAAATACGGTGGGTGATGAGGCTGGACTAGCAGGTAGGCTCCAGATCATAAAGCATCTTATTTCCCACATGAAGAGGTAGTACCTGTAGATATGAGGCAGCCATCAAGACATTTGACATGTCATTTAAATGGCACCCCACTCCAGCACTCTTGCCTGGAAAATCCCATGGATGGAGGAGTCTGGTAGGCTACAGTCCATGGGGTCACTAAGAGTCGGACATGACTGAGTGACTTCACTTTCACTTTAATTTGGGCTTGAGCAAAGTATTTAACATCTCCAGTTCTAAAAGGAGAAGGTTAGAAGGCCCCTAAGATCCCTTTCAATGCCGGTACTTTGTGATTCGAAATCTTTAATATTAATACCAAAGATTCTCAGGAGAGGACACTTTCTTATTCTTCTTTTAAAACTTACTTTTAAATTGGAGCATAGCTGCTTTACAATGTTGTATTGGTTTCTGCCATTCAACAATGTGAACCAGCCATAAATATACATATATCCTCCCCCACCTTGAACCTCCTTCCCACTCTTCCCCTCTCACCCCTCTACATCATCACAGAGCACTGAGATGAACTCCCTGTGTTATACAGAAACTTCACTAGCAATCTATTTTATACATACAAATGAATAGGTTTCAATGCTACTCTCTCAATTCGTCCCACCTTCTCCTTCCCCTACTGTGTCCACAAGTCTGCTGCTGCTGCTAAATCGCTTCAGTCGTGTCCGACTCTGTGCAACCCCAGAGAAGGCAGCCCACCAGGCTCCCCCATCCCTGGGATTCTCCAGGCAAGAACACTGGCGTGGGTTGCCATTTCCTTCTCCAATGCATGAAAGTGAAAAGTGAAAGAGAAGTCGCTTAGTCGTGTCTGACTCCTAGCGACCCCATGGACTGCAGCCTACCAGGCTCCTCCGTCCATGGGATTTGCCAGGCAAGAGCACTGGAGTGGGGTGCCATTGCCTTCTCTATCTAGAAGAGCACGTTTTCTTATTCTGACTTAAAGTGTATCAACACTTTTAACTAAAAGATGGAAACCACTCTTTTCTAAAAACAACTAGATTAGACATAAAAGGATCATGCTTTTGGTATTTCTCGTCTAGTCAGACTCATCTGACTATATAGAAGTATACTTATGCTCACAATCTCCTTCTCATTAGGGACGCTAAGTTGATCTTCACTCTTGTTTACTCAGAGCTAATGAACCAGAAAGAAGTATCAGCATGGACCTACCACTACAGCAATAAATCATATTCATGGAATTATTCCCGAACATTCTGCCAGAAGTACTACACAGATTTAGTGGCCATCCAGAATAAAAACGAGATTGCTTATCTCAATGAGACCATACCTTACTACAACTCTTACTATTGGATTGGTATTAGAAAGATCGACAATAAATGGACCTGGGTGGGAACCAAGAAGACTCTCACTAAGGAGGCTGAGAACTGGGCTGACAACGAGCCTAACAACAAGAAGAACAACCAGGACTGTGTGGAGATCTACATCAAGAGTCCGTCAGCCCCTGGCAAGTGGAATGATGAGCCCTGCGGGAAAAGAAAGCGAGCACTCTGCTACAGAGGTAGGGGCTTCTTGACTCAAATCTACCTGTTTCCAAAAAAAAATGCCTTCTTTGGTTCATTAATATAGCCCCCATGTCAATAACATTGAGTCTCAAAGTCAGGGACATGGGAACAAAGAGTGAACTGACAGTCAAGCAGCACTATTGAGCATCTTGAAGAATATAAGATCAGAATGAGACAAAACTGGCCTTTTGAAGCCAGAAGGAACTTTTAATATCATTCGGTCCACCCTTATAACGGCCAAAATAGATGCTCAGGAAGTTTTGGTCTCCTAAAATTTATGTCCAGAGCTTTTCAGTATCACTGGGCCCTAGTATAAGAGACTGTATAGTTTGAGAGAGAATTTAGCCTTGTCTCTAGGAGATACAGTTGGAACTAATACCTACAGGTCATCAGTATGTTCTAAGCATTATTATTCGTTTATGTCATTAGTCCATTTAGTATTAGCTGTGTTTCTTCCTCATGAAACCCTCACCAATCAGCTCCAAATACAACTCTCCNCTGGGCCCTAGTATAAGAGACTGTATAGTTTGAGAGAGAATTTAGCCTTGTCTCTAGGAGATACAGTTGGAACTAATACCTACAGGTCATCAGTATGTTCTAAGCATTATTATTCGTTTATGTCATTAGTCCATTTAGTATTAGCTGTGTTTCTTCCTCATGAAACCCTCACCAATCAGCTCCAAATACAACTCTCCTTTAGCCGATGAGGGAAAGGCTCAGAGCTATTCAGGAATCTGCCCAAGGTTCTAAGTTCTTTGCCGTTGTAGGGGAGGTGTTTAGTCACTATGTCATGTCCAACTCTTGCGACCCCATGGACTGTAGNTAAGGCTGAGCCCACCTTCTGAGCTGGGTCTACAGAGACCAGGCTGAGGCTTGTGACCTTGGGCCCTCAGCTCTCACCCTGGCTGTGCTGAAGCCTGGACGCACTACAAAGTCCACATGACTGTGGGGAAGAACCTGGGAGACCCTGAGGGCATTCCAGCACACAGCACCTTTCCGGACAGCCTTGGGCTGTGCAGGGCACAGATTACAGTTCATTGCCCCATACTGGCCTGCCTGTGGGTGTTTCACAGGAGGGAGGCTGACACTCACCACGGCTTCCTGTGACCTTCTAGTTCCCTTCCGCTTTTAGTTCTTTTGTTTACTCTGACTGAACTTTCTCCTCTTGCTGCTGAGCGAGCATCATGTGAAATACCCAAATGTGGTCTGGGCAGGAAGGTACTATGAGGCTTGCAACCTACTAGCTGTTGTAATGTGCCCCAAATGTGTTATCAGTTTCCTTTTCCAATGCCACACCCCCACACCCACCTTCCCACCCCAGCGATCAGAAGGCAAAGTCACAAAAGAGCTGCAGACAGACTCATGGCACCAACACTCATCACACTACATTTGTCCTTCATTTGTCTCCTCGCCCCTCTCCTCATCCCCACACTGAATACAGAAAGACTTTTCAAGTGGTGGAAAATACCAAGTCTTTGGACAAATGGATGAGATGGAGGATGTAGCTGGAGAGAAGAAGGCAAGAAGGGAAGAGACAGGTGCATAAAATGCCCACAAAGCCTCAAGCAGTTCAAATCTGTGGCTGAAAGACAGCCCTGGTTCATCCACACTAGCACTGTCTCTGGTCTAAAGCCACACACGACCCAATCAGGCCAAAGAATGAAGAAGAAACACCTTAAATCATGTATTCTTTTTTTTTTAAGCCAGTGTGTTAATTGAGTTTTATTTCATTAATTGGCTGAGGGATATCTTGGCAGCCATTAACATTTGCATACATAGTGTTTTCACTTTTGAACCTTATAAAAATCCTGAGAACTATGTAATGCTATTATCCACATTTTAAAGGTGAATAAACATATGGAAATTCAGAGAGGTTAAGGGACTGGCCAAAAGTCACAGAGCATGATCTCAGACCAAATCAAATCCTCTAGCACCACAAACTCCACATGGGTAAACTGGCAAAGAACTGTGATATCTTATTGACCATTTTTTGTGAGTAGACAGGTAGAGTCATTTGCTGCTGGTCACTATAGGATGAGACTGGTGGAAAGAGCATTTGCAGATGGCCAGTTACATTGTTTGCCTACTTCGTGTCGTGATTTTTTCATTTAATTTTTGCCTATATTTTGTTAACTTATGATTTTATATAATAATGACTTTGAGGTTCTCTGCACAGCAAAGATTGTTGTTTTTCCCATTTCATGGATGAAGCAACTGAGGTTCGGTATATTTATTGTCCAGAGATGCACTGCTAGGGAGTAACAGAGGCAGGTTTTGGACCCAGCGTTCATCACTTGGTTGGGGGAAGGAACTTTTGGAAGGGGAGAAAGTATTTTACTCCACACTCCCGTCCAGAGGTAACTAACATGAGTTAGTTACCATCTTTCCCAACAAAGTGCCAGCATCCTTTTAAATCACCTCTAAAGCTCTTTTAAATCTCTTCAGGGGTAAGCGTTTCAGAATACCAATCCACTGCCAGCTGCCGTTTCACACATTTAGGACATCTAACTGGTGACTAGTATCATGAAATTTAAACAATCATTTTAACCCAGTACTGCACTGGTCTGTTAAGGACACACACATACACACACACACACACACACTGATTTAAGTGGCTGTGTTCTAAAACAATCTCCTCTCTCCTCCTTGGCTATGCCCATGCTAGCTGTTACCTGCGCACCTCTGCCAAACCCTCAGAATGGAGAAAAGACTTGTATCCAACCTCTTGGAGGTTCCAGTTATAAGTCCACGTGCTGGTTCACATGTCATGAGGGATTCTCTTTATCCGGACCAGAAAGACTGGACTGTACTCCATCTGGACACTGGACGGGTTCCCCACCAACGTGTGAAGGTAGGACCATGGGTTTATCCTTTCTATGGCTTCTCAGGTAACAGTATAGAATGGAGCATCACCATCAGGAGTTCATGTAAACCTCAAGCTAAAGAAAGCCTTCTCTCCAAGACATAACAATCTAGACCGAAAGCTTCTCCCAACTCGAATATTCTTGTAACAATAACTTGAACCATTTCATAGCTCCATAATGTATTTCAGTGTCATTGTGACGTTTGATGTTTATCACAATCCTGAATAATGAGGACAGGCAATATTATCGCCATTTTGCTGCTGCTACTGCTAAGTTGCTTCAGTTGTGTCCAACTCTGTGCAACCCCATAGACGGCAGCCCACCAGGCTCCCACGTCCCTGGGATTCTCCAGGCAAGAACACTGGAGTGGGTTGCCATTTCCTTCTCCAATGTATCGCCATTTTATGGATGACAAAATAGAGGCTCAGAGATTACGTAATTTATGGAAATTCATACTATTAGTGATGAAGCTCAGCTATGTCACTGGGACTTTTACTTCATTATAAAGAATTTTCGTACTACACTCTTATTCATTCCAACAGCCTCCTTCACTGAGCATTGCTAAGCCCCAGACACTGAGCTTACCTCAGAGTGGATCTGATTCCATCCCAGCCCCTCGAGGATCTCAGTCTATCAATTTGTGTATAGCCTCTCCTTGCTCCCTGGTGGCTCAGAGGTTAAAGCATCTGCCTGCAATGTGGGAGACCTGGGTTCGATCCTTGGGTCGGGAAGATCCCCTGGAGAAGGAAATGGCAACCCACTCTAGTATTCTTGCCTGGAGAATCCCATGGATGGAAGAGCCTGGTGGGCTGCAGTCCACTGGGTCGCAAAGAGTCAGACACAACTGAGCGACTTCACTTCATTTCACTTCTCCTTGCTCCAGTTTCATATGGATCACAAGCTCCCTGAGGGCAGGGACTGAGCCAACTTCAGCTTTGCATGTCCTGCAGCAGCTAGACAGAAAAAAATGTAGGTGTGTGACAAGTATCTGTGGAACTGAATCTTCTCATTTGCTGGTTAAATTTATTCAAACCCAAGCCTTATTGACAATGAATTAGTGGACCCTCAAAGGCAATGGTCAGATCTTATCTATGATTCCTCTGAAACATCTGGCTGACACATATCTGGTATATGAAAATGAAACTGTTAATTGCTCAGTTGCGTCTGACCCTTTGTGACCGCATGGACTGTAGTCTTCCAGGCTCCTCTGTCTATGGGGATTCTCCAGTCAAGAATACTGAAGTGGGTAGCTGTATCTTCCCAACCAAGGGCTTGAACCCGGGTCTTCTGCATTGCAGACAGATTCTTTACCATCTGAGCCACCAGAGATAGTGTGCTCTAAAGTAGAAGTTTGCAAACTGATTCATTTATAGCTCATGTTTACTTTCAAACATCATCATTTTGCTCTGTGACAACCTAGAGGGCTAGGATGGGGTGGTAGACGGAAGGCAGGTTCAAGAGGGAGGGGACATATGTATACCTACGGCTGATTCATGTTGTGTGGCAGAAACCAACACAACATTGTAAAACAATTATCTTCCAATTAAAAATAAATAAATTAAAAAAACAGTCATTACACAATTTAAGTTGCAGGCATATGCAAGTATACAGTATTTTTTTACCTATAACATATGAAACCCAGAATAAAAGCAATATTCCCAAAGGGGGGAAAAAGTTCACCATTTTTTGGTTCTTTTGTTCTATTATTCCATGTACTGTAGTCACGAATAATAAAACCAGCAATAATAGCTAATTTTTATTGTTTGCATAAATACCAGCAACTACATTTGCATTTTTGCATTCAATACACACAATTCTTAACATGGTTATCATTATCCCTGTTTTAAAAATGAAGAAATGAGGCTTGGGAAGATAAATAGCTGGCAAAGATGTGTGTGCTACATCTTAGCTACAAAGTGTGCAGTTAGGATTCAAACTGATTACAGGACTAGAGCTTTTACCTCTGCACTACACTGCCACCCAGTGGCCAGTTTCTAAATCCCAGGTTAGCTCAGCTCAGTTCAGTTCAGTCGCTCAGTCCTGCGAGTCTGAGTCCCACAGACTGCAGAATACCAGGCTTCCCTGTCCATCACCAACTCCCAGAGCCTACCAAACTCATGTCTATCGCGTCAGTGATGCCATCCAACCATCTCATCCTCTGTTGTCCCCTTCTCCTCCTGCCTTCGATCTTTCCCAGCATCAGGGTCTTTTCAAATGAGTCAGTTCTTCCCATTAGGTGGTCAAAGTATTGGAGTTTCAACTTCAACATCTGTCCTTCCAGTGAATATTCAGGACTGATTTCCTTTAGAATTAACAGGTTGGATCTCCTTGCAGTCCAAGGGACTCTCAAGAGCCTTCTCCAATACCACAGTTCAAAAGGATCAATTCTTTGGCACTCAGCCTTCTTTATGGTCCAACTCTCACAACCATACATGACTACTGGATAAACTATAGCTTTGACTAGATGGACCTTTGTTGGCAAAGTAATGTCTATGCTTTTTAATATGCTGTCTAGGTTGGTCATAACTTTTCTTCCAAGGAGTAAGGGTCTTTTAATTTCATGGCTGCAGTCACCATCTGCCTTGATCGTCACTCGCAAATTCCACTGCTCTTGTCTAGTTGCAGCGGCAACTGCAGTAGCAGTTGTTCTAAAATGAACTTTAGATGAGTGATCAAATGAGTATGTTTTTAGAAATCTATTAGTGAAAAGAGCTAGATACTTATTTTTTCTTATTCCTTCTTGTGGAATGAGCACTAGATTAATATCCAAAGATTGGTATTGCTCTTCCCTGAAGTTATGGAGTCACATAGAAGATCATGCCATACCCTGATGTTCTCAGTTCCAAAAGGAGAGGAGTGGACAAGGACACCTCTGAGGCTCTTCCCCTGGACAAGGATTCTGTAGGCTAAAGTACATAAAACACTACTGTACGTGCATGTGTGCTGTCTTGTCCGACTCTTTGTGACTCCATGGACTGTAGCTTGCTAGGCTCCTTTGTCCATGGGTCTCTGTCCACGGAATTCTCCAGGCAAGAATACTGGAATGGGTTGCCATTTCCTCCTCCAAGAAATCTTCCCAACCCAGGGATCTAATACATGTATCTTGTGTCTCCTGCATCGGCAGGCAGATTCTTTACCACTGTACCACCTGGGAAGTCCAAAAAGCTATCATCTATTGTCAAAAAAAAACAAAAACAAAAACCCACTACAAGCCATCCAAGGAATCTAGGACTTTGATAGCTGATATCTTTAGGGCTTGTGCTTCATCACAGATTTCTCAATCACTCATTTGTTTATTCCATGGGCATTTATCATGAGTTCTATTCTTCCACATTCTGTTTTAAGGCAAAAAAAAAAAAGTCCTGAGATATAAGAAATCCCTCACTGAAGTTTTTTGTTTTTGTTTTTCTCATGAAAGTTTTAAATCATACATTGCAATCAACATGGTTGTTAAATCTGTGATCTCTGAAGCCCCCATTCCTCCTGACTCTTTTCTACCTCCTTTCCTCCACAAGAGGTGACATATCAGGCCTGGCCCTGCCCAGTGTCTAAAACCAAACTTGACCATGGGCAGCAGCTTTAGTGAGCTATGGGCTTTGGAACGGCCAACCTGGTCTGAACCTGATAGTTAGCTCTGGCTTTTGGACCTGTGTTTCTATCTCATTCTCCAAATTTAGGCTCTAGATTTAGGCAAAGAGTTCCTCTTCTTTTCCCATATGACTGAGTCCATGAATTTTGAAACTTTCAGCAGTGAACTCTGACTTTCACATGATGTTCTGCAGAGTACTGGACTCTATCAGAGGGGATTGAGGGCTACCAAATACATAGGGGTGGTGTGGCAAGTGGAGCACAGTCTCACGGTGCAAAGTGGGGCTCCATTTTTCTGAGTGAGTCCACAGATATTTCCCTTTCTGTTAGAATGTCAGTTTCCTGGGCTCTCTAGGACTTGAGCTCCGCCTACATTTCCTAATCTTCCCCCTTGCCTTTATCCACCAGGACCTGAATTCCTTTCCCTGAACATAAATGGTACTGAGTTGTTCCCATCTGGTTGCTCTGTCCCCTACATTCCTGGCTGTTGGGCCACTATCTTGATATGATTACTGTTCCCTCAATCACGTTGTCATTGACTCTCTGGAGACCCTGTTCAACTGCTGGACCTGACTCCTAATGACCTTGATGGGGAGATTTGGGTCCTGGTTTTGAGTCCCAGTCCTAGCGCTGTCCTGCCATACCCCTGCTCATCCAAGATCTAAAATACAGCAGACTGGTGCCCTCTAAGCTCTGGCCTGGCTCATGTCTCTGTTTCATTTCTCCACTCCTCCAACCTTTATCTGACTCTGTGAAGATTCTCAGTCTTTATTTTCAAAGTGTGAGTTTAGAACCACCAACTCAATGAAATTTATTATGTACACTATTTTTTCTTTCCAAAAATTTCATGACAAAACTACATTTGACTCAAGCTAAATAATAATAATGATACAAAGAATTCATTAAAATTAAAATAATATAAACCAATATTTTATCAGTTGATGATAGCATGTCAGTGAACCCACTAATTCATGAATTCACACGTCATCACGTTCACCTACATCACCAATCACAGAAAACATCAGTGAAGACCGTTTCAATAGACAGCACTGCTTTGAAGTCCATGAAAACAGAGCATTAAGTATGGTGATAAAAGCAGCTCTTATCCATTTCCTATTCTTCTTGTACTAAGTCAGTTTTTAATAAAGTTTTAGAGTAGGCTCAAGAATATGACCTTTTTGTTGTTACCCAGAGAGGTCACCCCTTGGTAAAAAGCTTTTCCTCTACCTCTGCACGAGGCCCCTTTACTCCACCAACTTCCTCAAATTTCATTCAGCCTCTGATTGCTGAGTGCCCACCACTTGCCAGATCTGGAATAGGCTTCCACGTACCTCCATCAAGTCTGCCCCTCAGACCGGAAAACAGGCTTCCTTGTGCAAGTTAGTCAAATCTTTATTAGGAGCCTTTGATTCAACAAGGTTTATGTTTACAGAAGAGGGTTCAGAAACTTTCCTAGACACAAAAGGCTGTGTTTATAACCTTGGCAGAAAAAGACTCAAAGAACTGAGACCAAAGTATATCCCCCAAGTAGATTTAATGCTGTGGAATTCTCTTTGTATGCTAGGGGTCATTTAAGTCAATTTTTAAAAACAGGAACTCCTCTTGTTTCTTTTCATATCATGTAAAAACACTTGTCAGAATGCATCCAAATTAAATTGTGCTTACTAACGTTCATTCTTTTAACAAATATTTTTAGACCCCTCTACTCTGCATTAGGCACTGTTGTTTGGGGTATAGCTAACATTATGTATTTTCTGGGAGATTCTGAAAAAGCTATTTGAGGGAAAATGTTCATAAATGATTTAATATCTATGACTTATACCAATAGATAATAAATGTTTAATAAACAGAATTGATCTGCCAGGCATGGATTCATTACTCAAAAATTTCATGGTTCTAAACTGGAATTAAGTATGTTACTTTGGCTATCTGAATGGTTTCACACAATCAGGATACACAGTTCTTCAGTGAACAGCCCACTCCAAAAAAACGTGGGCCAGCATGTAAAAACCAGTACTTTTCCACAAGGCGTTGCACAGGGCTTCGAGAGGGTTTTTTTTTTTAAAGCAAAACAGCTAAGCAAAATGAGCTTTATTTAATCAAGGCATTGCTTTCAGATAGCCTTCAATTTAAAGAAAGAATGGTCACTTAATTTGGCATAACTCAACGTGACTGAAAGTCACTCAGTCATGTTCAACTCTTTGCGACCCCATGGACTCTACAGTCCATGGAATTATCCAGGTCAGAATACTGGAGTGGGTAGCGGTTTCCTTCTCCAGGGGGTCTTCCCAACCCAGGGACCGAACCCAGGTCTCTGGCATTGCAGGTGGATTCTTTTCCAGTTGAGCCACCAGGGAAGCCCAAGAATACTGGAGTGGGTAGCCTATCCCTTCTCCAGGGGATCTTCCCTACCCAGGAATCAAACTGCGGTCTCCTACATTGCAGGCAGATTCTTCACCATCTCAGCTACCAGAAAAGCTCCAATAACCCAATATTTGTAGATAAATAATAGTCTCATGTCAGAGAATGTCACTGAGAGAAAAACATGATCCTAAGATAAATATGTAACTTCAATAAATTTATAAAAATAGTTTTTGAGGGAAATAGGAAAGTCATTTACTCATATACTCGGCATATGGTTGTTGACCACCACCTCCTGGTGTGGTTGGTGTGATTGTGGGAGACAATCACAGAGATTTATGATTCTCAGGTTTAGGAGCTTTCCATCCAGGAGAAGAGGGAAGAGTTGACACGATATGATAGCACGAGAGTTCAAACAGAAATACTGATGTGTTCAGAGGAGAAGACTTCAGGCTGCAGTGATCAGAAGAGGCTTTGGAAAGGCTGTGTTTGATTGGATCCCAGAGGATGGCTGGGGATATTATCCATTGAAAATTGAAAGAAATTTAGGATAGTGGGAGCCGAGGCCCAGAGGCAAGAACACATGAGGTCAGTTAAGAGAACTCCCAGGGAATATCCTAGCTTGACCAGGAGGTTTTGCACTTACCTGTGCCAAACAAAGAAAGCCTGGGGATCCAAATGGAAGAAATAGTAGTTTAGGACAGAACATGATCATTGCAGGTGTAGATGTGCTGAATTTGTGGAGACAGCAGGATATCTAAGTGGAAGGAGTTTCAGGCGGAAGGAAGGATGGAAATGAAACCCTGGACTGCCCTTATACAAAGAGGATAGTAAGAGACAGGGAGGCCACAAGGTCTCTGAAGCAAAAGGTTTAGAGAAAAGAGGATGAATGGTGAATTCTTGAGTCTGACTGCTTAAACCCTTGACTCCTTCATTTGTAGAATTTCTCCCTATATTCCTCTTTGCAAACCCACCATCCTTCCCCCTGCCCTCTGCATTTCATGACTTGTGTTTGTTGTGAAATGTAGCAAAATACAGTGGTAGTGCAATTTGTTGAAAATGTGAATGAATGAATTTGGTGCAAAACAGGGTTTCCAGATCAATTTGGAGATTGTGACATTCTTGATTTGGTTCTCCAGCCAGCAAGTGTCCAGAACTATCTGCCCCTGAGCAGGGAAGCCTGGACTGTCCTGACACTCATGGAGAATTCATCATTGGCTCCATCTGCCATTTCTCCTGTAACGAGGGCTTGAAGCTGGAGGGGTCCAACCAGGTTGAGTGCACAGCTTCCGGGAGATGGACAGCACCCCCACCAACCTGCAAAGGTAAAAGATACATGCCTTGTATCCTTGCAAGACAGCTCTTCTTCTAGAAATTTCCTCACCAAAAATAACAAGTACTTACATACACTCTTCCTATGTGACAGGTACACATATTATTATTATTATTATTGTGAAAGTTTCACTTCTGTCGTGAAGTGGGCTATCTATTGGCATACAGGAAACATAGCCTATGGATTTAAAATATATATAAGGAGGGGCAGGACTTTTCCATATTTGTGAATAAAAGATATACTGATTTTTAAGCACAAATTTTCTTTCATAATTTTGACCTCTTTTTCTCAAAGAGCTTTGTTGGGTCCATTGAATGGTTTCCATTTCTTTATCACCAGCAGAGCACGAGGGGTGGAGTTACTGGTCAAATGTTTCAAATCAAGGAACTGAAGTGGGGAGAGGTCAGTTGTCATCTCTCTGCCACGTGGCAAGTTAACGACAGAGCCAGTGGCATCTTCCTCACTTCGCATTTCATGCTGACCTTTGGCCTGAAGATAATGAACACCTCCCAATAAAGCAGCAATGGGCAAGCAATTGGCCTATGCATATTTTGCCGAATTTTCATATTTCTACACCCATTATTCTGGGGTTTGTTTGGTTTGGTTTTCTTCTTAATATAACTAACGTTGACATCTTCTCCCCAAATTCTTCTGGCCAGGAGAATCGTCTCTTCAAGAGCAATTTTAGATAATTGTTTTCATCGGGTTTTCTATGGTGGTGGATGGTTTAGTTTCTAGGTTTTGTCTGACTCTTTTGCGATCTCATGGATTGTAGCCTGCCAGATTCCTCTGTTCATGGGAATTTGTATGCAAGAATACTGGAGTGGGTGCCATTTTGTTCTCCAGGGGATCTTCCCGCACCAGGGATGGAACCCGTATCTCCTGCATTGCAGGCAGATTCTTTACCGCTGAGCCACCAGGGAAGCTCCTGGTTTTCCATACGTGATTTTAATAGTTTTCCTTAACTTCCTTAAGGAGCTCTTGCTAGAACCTCCCTGATTATGAAAAGACCGGAAGCCAGTTTCTGTATGTCAGTCTTAACCCTGTTGTGCTCCTCTTAGCTGGGAGCTCGGTAAATTGAAACGTCTTCTTTTCACAGTGGACACAGGATCAGCTCCTGCTCCAGGGGTGCGATGCCCATCCCTCATCGCTCCGAAGCAGGGAACAATGTCCTGTCAGCATCATCTGAGGAACTTTGGTTTGAACACCACTTGCCACTTTGGATGCAAAGCTGGATTCACACTCATGGGAGAGCGTGCTCTCCAATGCAGACCATCCAGACGATGGACAGCAGCAGCTCCGACGTGCAGAGGTGAGGTGAAACATAGCAGGCAGCTCCGATGCTATCTTCTAGCATGCTAGGCATTGTCCATGCCTGTCGGAATCCTATCCACGAAACCCACACCAATCCCAATTAGAAGTAATGAGCAACAGGCACACCATGTTTCCCCTTCATCACAAGCTGATGCTCTGGTACTCCTAAAGGAGGAAACATATGGAAATGACAAAATGTGTTAGAGCCGTAGCATGCTGAACATGAAACCAGCTATATGAATTGTGAGTCACAAGGTACAGTTCTATTAATGATCTGGCCTTGTAAGCATTCTGTATTTCATAGCTGGAACCCAATTAAAAAGATAAATTATGAATGTTACCTCTTGAAGACCTATATATACCCTATGCATGAAGCACTGTGTCTCTTCATTGTATTCCCTATGAAGTACAGAAGAGTGCTTTGCAAATGTCAGTGTTGCCCAACAACCTTTGTTAAGTTCAGTTTCCTGAGTTAACTTTGAGTTAAATTTCATTTTCTGTACACCAATTTGGGAGAATATCCTGAAATGCCCTGAAAAACAGTTTAAAGAAAATGGTGGTCTCTACTTCTTTCAAACTTTCAGAGGCCAGGTATGCTGAACAATTGTTATCTCAAGAAATATGTGCTGACATGGGCAGTTAATTGCCAGTGGTAGTAATAATAATATTTAGGACAACAGTATTTTTGAGAAGCAAAATTCTGTAAATAGTATTTTTGTGGGCAAGACTGATCAATCCACTGGAAGTTGATTTACTGAATCGGCACTTCGTGCTCTCCCTGGTTCTTCGGCTATCTTTCTTTGAGTGTATATCTCAGTACATTTGATGTTGGAAGAACTTGTGGGAATGTCAAAAACAGTCCTGTCCTTTGTATTCCCCCGCATCTACGGACAAGCCTAGCGTGTTTTATATGAAACCATAATTTCTTTTATGTTCACTCTGTATGTTCGCTTTTCCTACATTCTTTTTTCTTCTGCAGCTGTCAAATGCTCCGAGCTACCTGTTACTGAGCCAATAGTGATGAACTGCTCTAACCCTTGGGGAAATTTCAGCTATGGATCAACCTGCAGCTTCCATTGCCCAGAGGGTCAGTTACTTAATGGCTCAGAAAGAACAGCATGCCAAGAGAATGGTCAGTGGTCAACGACCATGCCAACCTGCCAAGGTATATGTCTCACACAGATTAGGAAGTCGCTTTGATATGGGAAATAATGAAATCAGTTTTTCTCCTCTGTGTGTTTCTTAACAGTGGTCTCACTTTCTATCACTGGGTTTCCCCTGTGTTTAATAATTGTTTCACAATGAATCAAACAGAATCTCTGAATCTTATGCAGTGCAGTGGGAATCAAATTTAGTGACTCTGTGTAAACAATCACCACTACTTTTTCAAAGCTCCAATTTGTGAAACGAATCCTCTCATTTCCTTATAATCTTTGTATAGTATTGGATTGGCCAACAAGTCCAGTTGGGTTTTCCCATAAGATCTTACAGAAATACCCAAATGAACTTTTTGGCCAACCTAATATATCTTGAAGTTTCAAGATGTTTAAAACTGAAGGTTATTTAATGAAGAATCTAACTCATTATCTCAGNGAGGAAGAGAAAAGCAAAGCTGGGAGTGTAAAATAGCTACTGCTTTAGTAATGACTTGGTATGAAAGCTAAGAGATGTGAAAATTTGTAGAGCTAATTCAGGATTGAAGCAAGAAAGTGACCCAAATGGATGAAGATTTTCTGTAAGGGAAACTGTGTTTCTCTGATTGTTCATCAAAAGATAGCTATAGCCTAGGAATAAAAAAAGAGAACCCTCCCTTGAGAGTTCAAGCATCCTTTTATTGTCTGCCTGAGATGCTCAGCCTGTCCATAAGTTGAGAAGCCTCTTCTTTTTTGTAAATTGAAGTACAGTTGATTTACAATGTTGTGCCAGTCTATACAGCTAAGTGACTCATTTTTAAACAAATATACATTCTTTTTTAAATATATTTTTCCATTATGGGTTATCCCAGGAGATTGGATACAGTTCCCTATTCTATACACTAGGACGTTGTTTATTCATTTATATGTAATACTTGGCAGCTCCAACCTCAAATTCCCAGTTCATTCTTTATCCTCCCATCCTCCCCCTTAGCAATCACAAGTCTGTTTTCTATGTCTGTGACTCTGTTTTGTAGATAAGTTCATTTGTGCGATATTTTAGATTTCACATTTCAGTGATACAATATGGTATCTGTCCCTTTCTGACATAAAGAAGCCTCTTCAAATAAGCTAATGAGGCTGCCCATCTTTCCTCATGAAACTGGGGATATCAAAGGGGTCAGGAATGTGCAAATCCAGGGACAGAAAGTGGCTATGTTAAAAGTGCCTGCCAGCACTCTCCTGGAATTGAAATTTCAACACCTATTCTTTGCTGTTCAGAAGAACCCCTTGTTCCCTATCCTCATGGTCTCTCTCTTCACAAAGCCACCATCACATTAGGCTGATTTTCCAAAATTCCTTCATATACTCTCCTGTGCGTGACTGAATAGGACAACAGATAAACACTAACTCTGCTTAAAGACCAAAAATCTACAACCAGTCCCTCCATGCAGCATCTGTGCCTGCTTAGCCTAATCCAGAAGGCAGAGGCAAGAGCTCCTAAGACCCTGATCCTAGTCTCCATCACCATGTAAGAATCCTGTTCCTGCATCTTCCCCAAATTCTTTCTTTAGTTTTGAGATATTTCCAGTGAACCCTCTAAACTATGGAGAGGGATCAGCCACCACCCAGCCTCTAATATCTATATAATAAAAAAATTCATTTGTGGAGATGGAATGTTCTGATCTGTCCCACTTTGATTTTAAACTTTCTAGGATTCCAAGTTCAAATACTAGGAAAAGCCTGCATACTATGTCCCTCCTGCAAATTCAAAGTGCACTCTCATTCAAAGTGCACACTGAAAGCTCAATCATGCCCTGTAATAATTACACTTGTTCTTTTTCATTTCACCTAATATTTTCTAAATTATTTAGGCATGAGATGCTTTCCCCTTTTATCTACTCATGGGATGATTGACAGACTTGCTGCCATGTTTAAAGTTTCCAGGATCAGAGTTCAGTGTCTGGATTATGACAGGAGGCCCTCGAGAGTGTATATGATCAGGGAAGGAAAACACCCACTGTTATGTTGGTTTGGGTTTGTTTATGCAATTAGCTTGACCCAAGCTCAGATGGTAAAGAATCTGCCTGCAGTGCAGGAGACGGATTGGATTCCTGGGTCGGGAAGATCCCTTGGAGAAAGAAATGGCAACCCACTCCAGTATTCTTGCCTGGAAAATCCCATGGACAGAGGAGTCTAACAGACTATAGTAAATGAGGTCACAAGAGTCGGACATGGCTTAGTGACTAAACCACCACCAAATAATGGTTAAGAGAGTATGGCCAGAATGCAAACACAGAGGGCCTCAAGTGCCAAAGAAATGGGTTTTGAGAACTGATGGTCTCAACGACACCAAGAGTAGCCAAGGGGATGAAGTCAGGGACCAGAGGTATGAGGACAGATTGATAGAGAAAGAGGAGAGAAGAAAGATGAGCAGACTCCGGAGTTGCATACTGCTGAATGTTCAGTTTAGCCTAAAACAGGTCCCACATGTCAGGGAGGGTTTATTCCCAATAAGTCTCTTACAATAAGCCCGCCTGGAAATCAGTCTGCTGACTTACCCTAATAATCCCTGTTGCTGATGACCTTTCCCCTTCATCTCATTTTTCTTCTTTTAAACCAATCGTCTGTGTCTTCTTGCTTATTTCAGATGATGGAAAAAGCCCCTTGAACCCTCAAAGGTAAGATGGAAATGTTTTATGGTTAAGTTTTTCTAGATTGACTTTTTAATTCACTCTATGAATTATTAATTCACTGTATGTCAGAATGACTATACAGACACGCCTTTTATGAAACAATCTTTGGCAATGTCCCCTAGACTAATTCTGAAGCAAAATTTACCAGTAATATGTCCCAGCAATATATAATATTTTTTAAAAATCACTAAGTGCCCTAATGATAATATAAAGAAGAAATACAAGATACAAGGGAAAGTGACATAGAAATAACACTGGAACTGGGGCACCACACTAGCAGGTGCTGTGAGGTCATCCATCAGATACTTGTACCTTCATTCAAGTAGAATCACTATGAAGGCAACAATCGTAAAGATCAGCTGACAGGAATATTCTATTAGTGAGTCAAACAGTATCAGAAGTGTTGTCAACACCAACCTGATTTTTTTAAATGATGAATTATTCTGGCGAAGAGTTGGAAAACCTGTTATCATCTTCTCTTAATTCAGACGGTAATTGCATTTTAAAAGATACACACACAAAAACTTAACATTTATATGTAAAGCTGTTCAGTTCTAGGCTCAGAGATTTTTCACCTCCAGGAATGTTGAGTAGCTTTTCTAAAGTTGTGTGGAGTGTATAAGACAATTCTTTCATGCCTTGGGCATTTTAGGACATCCAGCATCCTTAGCCCCTGCCTAAATGTCAATAATAAGTCTTGCCCATTATGAAAATTTTAAGAAATTGCTATAGGGAGCAGTACTACCATTCTTTGCAAACTATTGCCATATGATCAAGTATTAAGGATAGAATTTTAAAAGGATTTCCTCTCACCGGGAAGAGGCTATAGCAGGGGTCAGAGCAGGTATTCAGTACCTAAAGTATCAACAATAACTTGGGTATGAGGTGCAAAGAAAATTACCCAGAACAGTTAATTTGGATCTTGAAAATCTCTTTGATTTTTCCTCTTCTTTCCCTCTAAAATCAGAGAATTTCGGGGGTGGGTGGTGTTTCATGGTCTCTGGATGAACTATGTGAAGACTGGGGTCAAGGACAAAGCGTCATATGGCAAGTTCATCTTTGTGTTTATATTCTTTAGCCACCTAGGAACATACGGAGTTTTTACAAATGCTGCATTTGACCCAAGCCCTTAAGGTAAGTTGCCTATGGAGGTATTTTTGAAGGAAATAGACAGTAGGAAAAGGAAAAATATAAAGCTTGCCTTTTCTTTATATAATCAGGAGTTACACTTTAAGCGTGTATTAAAATTCAAAGTATGCAGGAAATTGTGTTAGCAGTAGGAGACAAGTATAGCAGAAGAATGATGATAGAAAGTGACTATACAGGAGGATTTCCATTTACTCCAGGATATAAATGTTCTAATTAGACATAACTTATTTCAGGATGTATGACATTCCCATTACTGGCTGTTAGATGGTACTGATACTGTAGCCTTGCTTGATCACCAGAAATCATGAAAACTAGAAAAATTTTATGAACTTTATGGAGCCAGTTCCCTATGTAACCTGCTGGGAAAACAAAAATAATACATTATCATATAATTATCAAAACAACATATTATCATATAATGTTATATTATCATATAATATTATATATACCATATATGTTAATACCTTCTTTCTTCCCAAAAGCTCAGTGAGTGACTAAGTTTCCTAAATAGCCTAGATGACAGAATATCTGGAATCTAGAAAAAGATTATACAAAGCTGTAGAGGGTACATATGATGAGAGCTTTCTTTGATCTTTTTCAGGAAAATGCAATAATTTTAATTTTTGCTGTCATTTTCAGAGACCTGTCCTTGTCTTGGTGACCTCGTCTAACCCCCACAGGATCCTATTTTTGAACATTAGCTTTCCCGAAAAGACTTGATTATAACTGTTGAGTATTTGCTGCAGTTTTCTGTAAATACTTGTGAATAAAGGACATGGAATTTCCTTTAGATTTGTTCTGCACCAGAGCAGAAGGACTGGACCACAAGCCCCAATTCTCCACCCACCACCCCTTCCTGCTCCATTTCCTCTTCCTCCAACACAAGCCTCAGAAGCTGGACTGAGTCTTTCTGCAATGGTCTGTGGGCTTTGGCCTAGCTGTCACTTGCGGTACTAATTAGCTAGAGTCCAGAGCATCTGACTCAGCAGAAGACCAGACTGGAAAAATAAAAATGCCTCTTCATTTTTGGACTGGAGGAGGTTCTCCTCTACTTTGTTGGAAGGCAGGAGGTGTCTCTGACTTGAAGGAATTTATATAGGATTTTCTGGGTCTTCAGTGCTTGCTGTTGGTGAAGCCTTTTGGACTTCCTTGAAGCTCCAAGAGAGGCCTCTGGATGGCAGCAGAGGCGGCAGAGGCCGCAGAAGACTGGTGCTCCAGACAGGAAGGTACACGTTACTGTAGACCTTCCCTCCGCCGTCACTTTCCCCCAGAGGACCCAGAGACCAATCCTTGAATGTCTAGTTAAAAGGATTCCCTAAATGCCGTGTTCTAGTGTTTGATATTTTGCTAAATAAAGTCTGTATCCATCACTTTGTTGACATTAATGTAATACACAATCACGGTTGTCCGAATTACAAACTCGAGATTAGAGTCGGCAAATATGTATCTTACCACCACCCTAAACACACAAGAAGAAAATTAGAGAAGCAGAAAAGTCTTCATCACCTGAATGTGTTTTACCCATTCTTTGATTCACATATTTAATAAATACGTTATTAAAAGTTACACAGTACTTATCTGAAACTGATACAAAAAATACAGAACCAAACAATATAGCTGTCCTTTCTGTGAAAAGTGAGGCAATGAACATGTCACACAGACTGGGTAAACATGCAAATAAAAATGCAAATAAAACACGCAAATAAAAATGGTGAAACAGTCTAACTAAAGGTTACAAGGTTTTGCAAGAATTTTGGTAGTAACCTCGAGATTTAGGGACACACTGCTTTTAAAAGGTTTCCCTCACATGAAAGTGCCCACCGCACCTCTGACTGCTCACTTCATGCTGATCACTAGGCTCAGTATCAGGGCTTCCCTTACAGCTCAGTTGGTAAAGAATCTGCCTGCAGTGCAGGAGGCCCAGGTCCGATCCCTGGGTCGGGAAGATCCCCTGGAGAAGGAAACGGCAACCTACTCCAGTACCATTGTCTGGAAAATCTCATGGACAGAGGAGCCTGGTGGGCTGCAGTACATGGCGTGGCAAAGAGTCAGCCACAACTGAGCAACTAACACTTACTTACTTAGGCTCAGTACTATAGGAGGATGATTATCGGCCCTGTGTCCTGAGTCAGAATCCATCGTTTGTAAAAATCCCCCCCAGGGAATTCTGATGGCTTACCAGCTTTGTAAAGCACTGATATTATAGATGAAAAAGGATATGGCACTGTTCCTGTTCTTCAATAGCTGATCATGTAATTGGGGACACAAGAGACACCAATGCAAAGTGATGGAGATAATAAGTATGTTATTTGAAGAGTGTGGTAGGAATTCATGAAATGGAAAAGTCAGTGTGTCCCAGAATCAAGGAGATAGGTGAGACTCTGGTTGGAATTTACAGAGTGGACAGTGAAGAGTAAGAGAATGGCATTTTTAGTAGATCGAACAACGTCAGCCAAGAAGCAAAGACAGAGGTTCCTGAGGAGCCTCACATCATGGAGATCCCATGGGAGGTGCTAGATTATAATTTATTGAGAACTATTGCGACAAACCCTCTGTCCATGGGACTTTCCAGGTAAGAATACTGGAGTGGGTTGCCATTTCCTTCTCCAGGGGATCTTCCCAACCCAGGGATTGAACCCACACCTCCTGCACCAACAGGCAGATTATTTACCACTGAGCCACCAGGGAAGCCCTGAGACAAGTCATAGAAGCTTGGAGGCAAGTAGATGCAGGGAGCCTGGGGGAAGTCATAATGATGCTTCAGACAAGATAATTCTCAGATTCTCTATACATAGCAAAATCATATCTTAAAGCCATGAGAAACAGCCAGATCCTCTGAAGTATGTAAGGAGCCCTGGAGGCAGAAAAGATATAATCATAGTAATCAACATGTGCTGTGTGCTTTCCGATTGCTAGGAACTACATACTTCACAGTGTTCCTTTATCCTCCCAGTTATCCCACTGGGAAAAATTATTATTGTCATCCTTATTCTCCTGATGTCAAAACTGAGATCAGAGAGGTTGTGTAACTTATCCAAGAGAACACAGCTACTAAGTGGGATTGAAATCTGGTCTGATTCTCCCAGTGAAACTCTTTAAGCCCTCTTTTTGGTCTCTGCCTTGAGTGGCCACAGGCCCTTAACAAGACAGAACTATGCAACAGACAAAGACAGATGGCACATGATATCACTTACATATGGAATCTTAAAAATTGCACAGTTCAGTTCAGTTCAGTAGCTCATGTCCACTCTTTGCAACCCCATGAATCGCAGCACGCCAGGCCTCCCTGTCCATCACCAACTCCCAGAGTTCANCCGGGAATCTGCATTTTAGAGGTGTGCTCTTGAGTTGATTCTGATGTCCTCCAAAGCTTGAAGACTTGTTGCCAAGAGCCCTTTTTCAGACAGTTGACTTTTCTCACTTCCAAGCCATCCATAAGCTCTCGTGGGGTTGGCCTCTGCCCATTAGGAATCACAGGAGCAGGAGAAGGAAGTTACAGTAGTCATGGAATTCAACTAGCATTTGTTTGCCATGGAGATAATTGTAATTGTCCCTCTTGATATATTTGAGCATTCTAAGTCTTTACATTAAACCTTCCAGCATATCTTTAAGGTTGTTATTAAGATACTTATTTACAGATGAAGAAATTGAACCTCAGAGAATTTAAATATCTCACCCAATACTATACAGCTAATTAGAGGCAGAGCCATAATTTAACCTTAAATCTGTCTGACTCTAAATGCTAAGCTTTTAACCACCTCTTTTTATTGCACCTTGTAGTTATTCATTCTTTTAAGAAATATTGAGTGCTCACATTACCCTAGGTGTCAGAATTGGAATGGTGAGTAAAACAGATGTACCCCCTGCCTTCAAAGATAATAGAAGGCAAGACAGATTTTAACAAATGGTCACAGAAATATTTAATTGCAAACTGTGGTTCATATTATGAAAGAAAAGAATAGGATTCTCTGCAGGGCATTTGACAGGGGCTTCTAGGCTATTCTTAGAGGCAGGAAGGGGATCAGAGTTGGAAAATGCTTCCCTGAGAAAGTGAGGTATGAAGATATCAATGTTACTTTCTCAAGGGCCTGTTTTCTGAAGACTGTTCTGTCTTACCCTTTCCTTGTGTGTTCTTTCTCATGCCCTTAAGACAGATNTTTCTCACTTCCAAGCCATCCATAAGCTCTCGTGGGGTTGGCCTCTGCCCATTAGGAATCACAGGAGCAGGAGAAGGAAGTTACAGTAGTCATGGAATTCAACTAGCATTTGTTTGCCATGGAGATAATTGTAATTGTCCCTCTTGATATATTTGAGCATTCTAAGTCTTTACATTAAACCTTCCAGCATATCTTTAAGGTTGTTATTAAGATACTTATTTACAGATGAAGAAATTGAACCTCAGAGAATTTAAATATCTCGCCCAATACTATACAGCTAATTAGAGGCAGAGCCATAATTTAACCTTAAATCTGTCTGACTCTAAATGCTAAGCTTTTAACCACCTCTTTTTATTGCACCTTGTCGTTATTCATTCTTTTAAGAAATATTGAGTGCTCACATTACCCTAGGTGTCAGAATTGGAATGGTGAGTAAAACAGATGTACCCCCTGCCTTCAAAGATAATAGAAGGCAAGACAGATTTTAACAAATGGTCACAGAAATATTTAATTGCAAACCGTGGTTCATATGATGAAAGAAAAGAATAGGATTCTCTGCAGGGCATTTGACAGGGGCTTCTAGGCTATTCTTAGAGGCTGGAAGGGGATCAGAGTTGGAAAATGCTTCCCTGAGAAAGTGAGGTATGAAGATATAAATGTTACTTTCTCAAGGCCCTGTTTTCTGAAGACTGTTCTGTCTTACCCTTTCCTTGTGTGTTCTTTCTCATGCCCTTAAGACAGATATCTTGGCTGACACGTCAGCCTCGATAGGTGGTGTTCTGCACGCAGAACAAACTTCCTTATCTTCAAAGCCTTACTATATGACTCCCTTGTCCAAAAAGAGGACTTTATAAATATACACTCAGCGTTTTCTTGGAGAAATGCTCTTTCGTGAGCTGTCTACATACACTGTCTCTTATAATCCTGTGTGGTTGTGAAAATTAATTCAATACAACACCACTACAGTGAGACGTTAACTGAAGCCCAAAGGCAGAGGCAAAGGGATGGACAAGAGCAGTCCAGGGAGTGGGACTAGCATGTACAAAGGCACTGAGGTGCCAGCACACTTGGCCTATTCAGAGAACTGGCAGATAGCCACGGGAAGGCAGAGCTTTGTAGGTAAGAGAGAAAGGCAGAAAATGAAGCCAAGGGCATGATCAGAGGCCTCATCACACAGGGCCTTGTAGACCTCTCAGAGTTTTGCCTCTTAAGAGTATCTGGAAGCAGGGGTGCAGCATGGACCAGTGACCCGCTGCATTTGTGAGAAACCAGCATGAAGGTTGAGAGTTAAACATGGAAGCCTCCAGGAGAGAGATGCTGGTAACTTAGTTCAAGGTTAGGACAATGGAGATGATAAGGAGAGCACATATTAGAGAGCTGTTTAGATCACACTGTCAGGACTTTATGGGTTGCATGTAGAGTAGGGGGTGAGGGAGATCAAGTAGCTACGGATGGCTGCTGAGGTTCTGGTTTGGAGAGCTGGTGGATGAGAAGGCCGTTTCCTGAAACGGAGGACATTGTGGCAGAGTTTTGTTGGGGGATGGGGGGTGGTGTGTAGTAGGCAGGATAATGCCCTCCCACATCCTAATCCCTGGGACCTGTAAACATGCTATCTTATATGGCAGAATAGATTCTGTGGGTGTGATTAAGTTAAGGAAGTTGAGATGGGGAGGGTTTCTTGGATTATCCAGGTGGGCCCAATGCAATCATAAAGGTCCTCAGAAAAGGGAAGCAGGAGTATCTGAGTTAGCAACTAGAAGATGCTACCTGATGGCTTTGAAGGAGGAGGAAGGGGCCATGAGCCCATGGAAGCAGGTGGCTTCTATCAGCAGTAACGGGAAAAGGCAAGGAAATAATTCTCCCAGAAGCCTCCAGAAGGAACAGAATTCTTCAAACACCTTGATTTTCACTCAGTGAAACTCATTTGGACTTCTGGCCTCAAGGATTTTAAGATAACAAATTTGTGTTGTTTTAAACCACTAAGTTTGTGGTAATTTTTTATAGCAGTGATAGGAAACTAATTTTCCCTTAGCAATGAGAAAATGATCTTTGAGACAGTTGTCGTATGTTTCCACCCACTGTTGTCTTATTCCACTCCCTGAGCTCCAAGTCCTAGACTTTACACTGACCTTGTGCCAGAAGCTTTTTGTTTGTGTTTTTATGTTAGTTCTGCATAGGACCATGGAGTCCACAAAGCTGAATCCTCATCTGAGAGATGGTTACAAAGCCTGGGAAGTGGGTGGGAAGAGTGGCGTGTCCAAGGTCAGTCAGTGATTGGTGGCATTGCTAGGACTAGAGCTCAGGTCTCTAGACTCTTGAACCAAAGCCTTCTTTTACCACCTTTTGCAGGGCAGGTCAGCTCCCTCACTTTCCTGGAATAGTCCCCATGTCTGCACTGTTTTTCACTCCTGGCCATAGCTGACTCCACTGACTGACCCCTCTCTTCTGGCGGATACTCTCAGGCCTAACTCCCAACAGAAGCCCCCACTGGCTACTCCCACCTGCCCAGAATGCCCATGAGCCAAGTCAGGTGCTGACTGCTGTCACATGGTCCACTGCAACTTGTTACCATGGATGCCTTGCTCGGTTGATTTGTTTGTTGGCATCACATGGCTGCACATGCCCGATGCCCAGAATTAGTCTTCTAAGTTATTTAACCTCTTACTGCAATGAGTGGTTAGGAATATTTGTTTAGCCTCCCTATCTACTTCTTCAGAATTAAAGCAAAACAAAGGGGTATTTTTATAAATGCAAACCAAATACCTTCATGCATGGAGGCAAACACGGCTGAATGTTGTTTGAGCTGCCATTTAGATCCTCCATAATCCAGATGGCCAAAGGCCTTCTCTGCCTTTTCTTTGGTGCCCAGTGTCAAACTGGGGGAAAGAGTGGCCTGTCTTGAGATCGCAGGAAGGTAGCACAACCTGTACCCAATTTCATGCAGTTTTGGAATGAAAACTGCAGGAGGTAAGCTAACCCAATCCCCTCAGGTGAGTAATGTGTTGCAGAACTCAGGGCAACCCATTGTTGCTACTATTATAAAACTCCTTTGGGGACAAACATTTCATAATCCTCCTTGAAAATACGGAGACTCAAAACTAGTCGTTAAAAAGCCCCAGACAGGATTCCTAAAAATGAGCCTGGCCCCTCCACCTGTCCATGTATCTATAAACCTCACTGCAGAGGCATCTCTTCAAAATTTCTGTCCGGTAGCTTGACCGCCACCTGCCATTACAAAAACTTCTGGGCTTATGCTACAGAAATGCGGCACATGGCTAGAATCATACCCACCAGGTGAGTGGGGCAGGAAATAAGGGAAGGTCACAAAGAACACAGAACTAGGCAATGGAATGGGGAAGCCCATGGAGTCAGTGGCAGTGTTCACACCAGATCTTATTAAAAATCTGAGACTTTTCGTTTACACTAGATTTTCCCTCTTGTATCCACTATTAGTGGAGAAGAAAATGGCAACCCACTCCACTATTCTTGCCTGGGAAATCCTATGGACAGATGAGTCTGGCAGGCTACAGCCCATGGGATCACAAAAGAGCTGGACATGGCTTAGCAACTAAACAACAACAGGCAACTCTTATAGGGCCATAGAGGTGAATAAGATGCAGCCCCTGTGCTCCAGGGGTTCATAATTAAGCAACTTTGGGCTTTCAGGAAGAGGTTACGTAAAACAGATATTAAAACTGCTCAGAATTCACATAAAACAAATATGGGATATACAGGTGCTGACAGAAAAGTAATGTTTTAAGTGTCCCAGGCTTAAACATAAATCAGCTATCAAGCTCTACTTCTAAGGAGGTTGCATCAGGAAATCACTACAAAATTAATCATCTCAAAGGATTTAGACCACAGTATTCTCCTCTTCAAAATAATCAGTGCCTACACATCATCTAAAAGACAACCTCCAGGCTGGCACTGGTCCTTCTACCCCTTACTGCGCTCAGTGAGTGGCTAACACAGCACGGACAAATTCAGTTCACTTGGCAAAAGCCACAAAATAGAGAACTCTGAATATCTGCCCAATTTCTCTCTTTCCAGGCATAATGAGTATGTTTCCCAGTTCATTTCCCCTTATCTACCTACAATTTAATTTCATTAAATAGTTCTTAAGTATTTATTGTACATACTAAGCTTAAAGCTGGATCTATTAAAAAAATATTACAGAGTCTACAAAGGACGGAAGATTCTTTAAGTTCCTGCCCCAAAACTACAAGCAATTTTTAGTAAACTTATTAATAAAAGGTCGCTTACCTGGTCCCTTGCTAGGCCCCTCAGCCAGTTCCCCCATGAGAGCAGTGTCTCTTCTACCTCAAGCCGATCCAGCCCAGCTCTGAATCCCATCACTTCCTGTTTCTTCTGAGTCTGGTTCTTTCAGTTATTCTCCCTCAAACGTTTTATCATCTCCTTTTCTATAGGATTCTTCCCTTGGGCACTTAGATATTTTAAGTCCCTGTCATTCTTTTTTAAAATAAAACTCTTGGACTTCCCTGTGGTCCCATGGCTAAGACTCTGTGCTGCCAATGCACGTGGCCTGGGTTCAATATCTGGTCAGGGAACTAGATCCTCCATGCCGCAACTAAGATCTCGCATGCTGCAAAGAAGATCAAAGAGCCCTGGTGCCACAACTAAGACCCAATGCAGCCAAATAGGTAAATTAAAAATAAAATAAAACTCTTAAAATATCCTTTAACCTCTCATTTCCTCCCAGAACTACCCTATCTCTCCTCCCATTTGGAGCCAAGTTTCAGGAGAGAATTATCTATGTAAGTTCCTCCTACTTCCATTTCCTTATATTCCAGCCACTTCCATTCGATTTCTGTCACCAGAGGAAGTGGCGTCAGGGACACCAGGTAATGACAGAGTTTCAAGAAGGGAGAGCATTACATGTCCTAGTAATGCTAAGTGGGAAAATAAATGGACAGCACCCATTGGCTGGTATCTCGAGGTCATTATTGTTGTCTTCTAGTGTCTCAGTTGTTTCTGATTCTTTGTGACCCCACGGACTGTAGCCCTCCAGGCCCTTCTGTCCATGGGGTTTCCCAGGAAAGAATACTGGAGTGAGTTGCCATTTCCTTCTCCAGGGGATCTTCCTGCACCAGGGATCAAACCCACATTTCCTCATTGGCAGGCAGGTTCTTTACTACTGAACCATGGGCGAAGTCCCATCTCAGAGGTCACGGGTGCCCTTTTTTGAGAGTAATTTCATATGATAGAGAATGAAATGCACCAATCACACAGGAAGTTGGTAGTAAAAGAGGAAAGAAAAGGCAGGCAGAGTCAAGGGCAGATTTTTTTTTTTTTCTTCTAGGTGGTGGTTGACCTGGACATAAGTAGTGTCCTGTTTGATTTTTGAGGATTTTTGACAGAAGGGAGGGCTCCAGTTAAGGAAAAATTTAAGATGAAGAGAGATCCAAAGAGGAGGCAGGCCAAGATACAGTGAACAAAAGAGGTAGAAGGGCCAGTCTGGGGAAAACGACAGGTCTTCACCTGGTTGGGGGTCGGGGGAGTGAAGTGAAGTCGCTCAGTTGTGTCCAACTCTTTGCAACCCCATGGATTGGAGCCTACTGGGCTCCTCCGCCCATGGGATTTTCCAGGCAAGAATACTGGAGTGGGTTGCCATTGCCTTCTCCAGAGGATCTGCCCAATCCAGGGATTGAACCGGGGTCCCCCGCAGGATAGGCAGACGCTTTACCGTCCAAGCATATGTGAATTATCAACTGGGGACCTAACTGGAGGACATTGTCTCTTAATGGCCTTTATCAGTCCTGTGAACTATGTTACCATATTCGCACATTTGAGATCCCAGAAACCCATTCAGCCTACTTTCCTTAACTGAAAAAGAGTTGAGGAAAAGAGAAGAAATTTTTCTTTAAAAATTATAGCTACTATGCATATCATACTAAATAAAAAAGAGATGGAAGATAGATGCAAAAAAATCAGCCGTATACAGTTCCTTTACATGAATTTCAGGACCCAGCAAATAATCATTTGCTAAAGTTCATTTGTGCTCTTTAAACTAGACCTTAAGCTCCACAAAGGCAGGAGATGCATTTGTCTTGTCCACCATGACATCCATAGTGCCTATTTCAATGCCCAGCCCACAGTAGGTGCTCTTTAATAGTTTGTTAGATGAATGAATAAAAATTCAAACACTTAAAAGTTGTGTTTAGCTTTTTTAAATCAACGTTAAAAACAGTTGTCTTCATAGGCATGTGACCCATGAAATTGCACAGGGCCCCATGCTCAGGAGGGCCCCCAGCTTGGCTTTGTTGTCACTGTTTTGAAATTCTCACTACTATGAATAAGAGCCCTACAAATTATGTAGTCAGACCGGTTAAAAACAACAAAAACACATTTCTATAAAATATCACTAAATGTATATTTTAGATATATGTGAATATCAAATTAACCGTAGAGTTTTATCTTTAAAATTTAAAAATATATTTCAGGCTTACCTGAAGTTCTGGATTGTGGTTTTTCTTTCTGAAAATATGCTTCATACTCCCTGTATACAATTTTCTTAAAGGAGGTTTCAAAAGGTTTCGAACTGGAAATAAAATACATTTGAAAGGCTTTATATGACATCTACTCACAGTACAACAAAATAGATCTCTCATGTCCTCCAACCTTTACTAGAAATAACAGTATTTTTAACTGCATTTCAGAAACCCCAGGTCTTATAAATATGAACAATAAGTGAAGTTAATAAAATAATTATTCATGTCTTCAAGAATATTCATTATGATAACCATTCTTCCACAAATTTAGCTTGCATTAACCCACACTATTACTCAGATCAAACTTCTAAAAAAGAACCCAAACTTTAGGCTTATATTTTAAATGATTAAAGATATGGCCAAATTCCTTGTGAATAAATATGTGAGCTGCTTTTCAACTCATCATTCATATACAGTCTTAAGCTGCTGGTGTTAGTTGCTCAGTCATGTCTGACTCTTTGTGACCCCATGGACTGTAGCCCGGCAGGCTCCTCTGTCCATGGAATTCTCTAGACAAAAGTACTGGAGTGGTTTGCCATTTTCTTCTCCAGGATTCTTCTCAGCCCAGGGATTGAACCTGCATCTCCTGCATTGCAGGGAGATTGTTTACCGCCTGAGCCACCAGGGAAGCCCAAGCTGCTGGAGAACACAGTCAAAAGCTGTTGATTTAGTGGACTCTTTCTTGCGCAGAAGTTGAAGATGGCTAATGGAGTCGAAGCCCTGGGATTCATATAGGTAACAAACAAATAACAAAACTAAGTTTAAGTAACTTGCCTGAGGAGAAACAGTTGATAATGGCAAAACCAAGATTCAAAAACTACTGTCTGGTTGCTCATCCCTGGTATCTGTGGGGGTTGGTTCCACAACACCCGTGTGCCAGCTCTAAACCCTTTGTAGGTATCAGTTTATTTAAAACTGCAGATGTTCAAGTCCCTTCTATAAGAATACAGTTAGCCAGCTGTATCTGCAGCTTTCATATCCACAGATGCACAGGGCCAATTGTTTCCATGGTTAAGAATTCAGAGAGGAAAGCAGGGAGAGTCCTGGGATAATATCCATCCTTTCCTTCTGTGTCTCTAAAGATGGACACGTCATTCCCATCCTTGTCTTAAAGGTAAAAGGAAAGATAATAGTAGCAGTGTTCGTTGCTCAGCCATCTCTGACTCTTTGCAACCCCATGGACTGCAGCTCACCAGGCTCCTCCGTACATGTGATTCCCCAGTCAAGAATACTGGAGTGGATAGCCGTTCCCTGCTCCAGGAGATTTTTCCAACCCAGCGATCAAACTCAGATATCCTGCATTGCTGGCAGATTCTTTACCATCTGAGCCACCAGGGGAGCCCAAAAGGAAAGATAATTGGGGGAGATTTCTTACAGATGTGTAAACCAGTTGCCCATATTGGCTTTGTTATGCTTCCTAATGCAGAGTGGCCCAGTATAAGTAGGTCGTAACAGACAAAGATACTAATCACATTTGCTATGATGTTTCTGTAGCACGGAGGCTAAGAAAACTTTTTTTATGTTCAGAGTGTCTGGGTTTGAATCCTGTATCTACCCCCTTGTTACCTGTATAACCTTGAAAAGTTCATTTAATCCATTTTTGCCTCTGTTTCTGTAATTGTGAGCTGGGACCAACAGTAAAATCTCCTTCAAGGATTATTACAAGTTTTAAATAAAGTTTTAAATACCTACAAAGGGTTTAGAGCTGGCACATTGCAAATATTCAATGCATGTTAGCTAGTAATATCTTAAAAGTGTAATTAAAGTTGATTTCTCACTTTTGAGTTTTCCTAGCAAGCAGAAAAATCTGTAATTTTAGTAATTCTCATAATTTTAAAATGTGGGATAAAGAACTGTGTTAATATTTGAAGGCAGAATTAAAAGACGCACGCGTAAGTATTTTTGGAAAGGCTAGCTATAGAAGGTGGTAGGTTCTGGAAGCATTCAAGTAGAAACTAGACAATTATTTACTAATTGCCCTGGTGGCTCAGATAGTAAAGCGTCTGTCTACAATGTGGAAGACCCAGGTACGNACAAATGCTAGTTGAATTCCATGACTACTGTAACTTCCTTCTCCTGCTCCTGTGATTCCTAATGGGCAGAGGCCAACCCCACGAGAGCTTATGGATGGCTTGGAAGTGAGAAAAGTCAACTGTCTGAAAAAGGGCTCTTGGCAACAAGTCTTCAAGCTTTGGAGGACATCAGAATCAACTCAAGAGCACACCTCTAAAATGCAGATTCCCGGACCCCACCTCCAGAGAGACTCAGGTTCACTGGGGCTGAGAGAGTACTTGCTTGAGAATCTGCCTTTTAGTTCAGCCCTAGGTGATTCTTGATGCAGAAGCATCCAAGGATTACACTTTGGGAAACTGTAACACATGGTTCTTCAGAAAGCTGAGTCAAACATCAACTCTTCCCCTAACTCCACAGACAGAGCTGGTCCTTCACCCTTTCTTCTCCTGTAGCATTTTGCCCATATCTCAGCAGTAGCTCCTACCACATGTCCATCTCCAAATGAGCCTGTGAGCTCCTTAAGGACAAGGACAGTCGCTTATTTATCCATGCGTCCCCAGGACCTAGCACACTATCTGGCGTGTAGTAAGTGAAGCCTCACTGTTGATTTCTGCACCTCAATCTGCTGTCCCTGCTGTGATCCCCATCAAAGCAACTGCTAACATTACTTATCCAGTTGCTTAGATCAAAACCCTTAGGATTACCCTTAATTTCTCTCTCTCAATGGCTATATCTAATCCCTCAGCAAATTTGCTGGCTCTACTGTCAAAATGCCTAAAATCTAACCTCTTCTCCCTGCTTCACTGCTGCACATGCTGGCCCAACACAGTGTTCTCTCTAGTCTGTACCACCTGGTCTGTGTCCACTGTTGTCACTACACAGAATATTTTCTACCCAGCAGCTAGGACAAATCTTTCTTGTGATTTTTTTTTTTTTTTTTTAGGATGAACTCTTTTTTAAAATACTTTTTATTTTGTATTGGGGTATAGCGAATTAACAATGTTGCGATAGTTTCAAGTGCATAGCAAAAGGACTATACATAAATGTGTATTCATTCTCCCCCAATCTCTCCTCCCACTCAGGCTGCCACATTATATTGAGCAGAGTTCCCTGTGCTATATAGTAGGTCTTTGTTGGTTATCCATTTAAATATAGCGGTGTGTACATGTAGGATTAACTTTAAAACATATGAGACCATGTCTCTCTGCTGCACAAAGCTCGGTGATTTTCCATTTCACTTAGAAGAAAATCCAAAGTCCCTACCATGGGCCATGGTAGGNTGCTAGACAGTAGGTCTTTGTTGGTTATCCATTTAAATATAGCGGTGTGTACATGTAGGATTAACTTTAAAACATATGAGACCATGTCTCTCTGCTGCACAAAGCTCGGTGATTTTCCATTTCACTTAGAAGAAAATCCAAAGTCCCTACCATGGCCCATAGGAGGTGACCCTAACTTTTCTCACTCTGGCCACACTGATGGTCTATTCTTTGGATACATCAAGCTCACTCCTGCCTCAGGACTCTGAACTTGCCTCGGGGCCAGAGAATGGTTGGTTCTGCTCCCTGACTTCATTTAGGTCTCTGAGGTCCCACCTCAGAGAGATCTGAAGTAGCCAGTCGCCTTCTCTCACCTCACCCTTTCTTGACCCAAGATGGCAGTCTCCCCAGAAACAACAGTGAATCAGAATGGGGTGCACATGATCAGAACTATTTCTTCTATTTTCTTACCTGGCTTTGGGCCCAAGCCAGGCATTTCTACTTTCCCACCCTTATCTTCCTGCATGGAATACAGAGGTGGGAAAGCCTTCTAGATTGAAGATAAGCTCGTCAACCTCACAACTGAGAGGAATGATAGCAATCACCTGTNATGGGGTGCACATGATCAGAACTATTTCTTCTATTTTCTTACCTGGCTTTGGGCCCAAGCCAGGTATTTCTACCTTCCCACCCTTATCTTCCTGCATGGAATACAGAGGTGGGAAAGCCTTCTAGATTGAAGATAAGCTTGTCAACCTCACAACTGAGAGGAATGATAGCAATCACCTATGGGGTTTTCTGCATGTTTTTCTTGCTTAGCAGCTCTGTCTTGCTGCTGCGGCTGCTGCTAAGTTGCTTCTGTCATGTCCGACTCTGTGCAACCCCATAGACGGAAGCCCATCAGGCTCCCCCGTCCCCGGGATTCTCCAGGCAAGAACACTGGAGTGGGTTGCCATTTCCTTCTCCAATGCATGAAAGAGAAAAGTGAAAAGGAAGTCACTCAGTCATGTCCAACTCTTCGCGACCCCATGGACTGCAGCCTACCAGGCTCCTCCGTCCATGGGATTTTCCAGGCAAGAGTACTGGAGTGGGGTGCCATTGCCTTCTCTGAGCAGCTCTGTCTTAGTAATCCTGAATACAGACATATTTTAAATACTTGTTTTCATAGGACTCCTTGGGCCTACTTTGTATGCTGAAGTTGGAGACATCATGAAAGTTCACTTTAAGAATAAAGCACACAAGCCCTTAAGCATACATCCTCAAGGAATTGAGTACAGTAAGTTCTCAGAAGGTAAGAGGAATTTAACATTATATCTCTCTGACATGGGAAAATGTACAACTCTTTTACCACCAGTGTCAAACATTTTGAACCATATTGTGAATTAAGAGAAATCTCCTTTCCTGTAACTGGTAATAATAAAAACTGTGCCTTTGTAGATTTCAGAGGAGAAAGTGAAAAACTTCTGGAGTCATCTAGACCTCAGTTTTTTTGCTATGTTTTATTTTTGAAGAGTTGGATGGGCAGGTTATCTAATCTTTATGAACTCCAATATGTTCCTCTGAAAAATGAGAATAATAATGTTGCAAGATGGGTTAAGGCAAGGGTTCCAGAAAATACTTTGAACTTTGAGAGTCATAGAATCTATGTTGCAACTACTCAACTCTTCCATTTAGTACAAAGGCGGCCACAGACAATATGTAAATGAATGCGAATGGCTGTGTGTGTCCCAATAAAATTTTATTTATAAAAAAACAGGCAGCTGGCTGGATTTTGTCCATGAGCCACAGTTTGAAACAGTGACATAGGGTTAGTCTGACACAGGGCTACCCTGGCACATAGGTGGCATCTAATAAGTGATATTCGGTAGTGTTGATGGTAATAGGTGTAGTATCAAAATTTTGGACATAATGAAGTGGTTAATAACATAAACTTAAAAGGCATACTTAGGTTCAAATTCCAGCTTTACAACTTCTGATTCTATGAGTATAGCATCTCTGAGCTTCAGTTTTCTCATCTAAAAACTGGGAATGGTTATACTTCTTCCATAAGATAGCTTTGAGAAACAAATGAGATCATTTAGGTAATGTACTAAACATGGTTCCCTGGAACCTGGTAAGTCCCTGGTTAATGATGACAGTGATGGTGAAGAACATGGATATGGTGGAGATTAAAGGGACCACTTCAGCTACAGAATGGTAAGTACTGATTGCTGATATTGTTCTGATTATTTCCATTACGTTGATGTTCAGATCACAGTAAGCAGAGTAGAGTTCTGTTAGGGACTGATGTAAGAAAATTATTCATACTACAATAGATGTTGGTATAACACCATTTAAAAATAAATTTTAACTTTTCATGATTCACAAATCTTCTCCCCATGTATGTCAGCCNTGTGTGTGTGTGTGTGTGTGTGTGTGTGTGTATCTCAACCTTAAGAGTGAGCGAGAATTCTAATAGTAAAAACATTTTTTAAAAAAACGAAGCATGTCGACCTTGAGGCGCTCGGCTAGGCCACAGTGACGCCCCGTCTTATGGCCGCTACTACGGGCCTGGGGGTGGAGATGTGCTGGTGCCCCCACCTCCGCCCCTCTACCCGCCGCGCCCCGAGCCTCCCCAGCCTCCCATTTCTGGCGGGGGCGCGGGGGCGGCCCGGCGGAGACCAGCTGGCCGGGGGAAGGCGGAGGAGGCGATGGCTACTACGCGTCTGGAGGCGCCTGGTTGAGCCGGATCGTGGTGGCGGAGGCCACCAGGAGCAGCCACCATATCCTAGTTACAGTTCGAACTATTGGAATTCTGCTGCCCGACATCGACATCGGGCTCCTTACCCAAGTACAGAGCCTGTACGGCCGGAAATGCAAAGCCAGAGTTTGAATTCTTATACAAATGGAGGATATGGCCCACCGGCGGGGGACAAATACTGCCTCATACCCTGGGGCCTATTACACAGCTGGGTATGCTCAGACCAATTATTCCACAGAGGTTCCTAGCACTAAGCGTTCACCTGGCAACAGCCCAACCCCAGTCTCCTGCTGGATGTACCCCCAGCAGGACTGCCAGACTGAAGCACCCCCTCTTAGGGGGCAAGTTCCAGGATATCCTGCTTCACAGAACCCTGGAATGAACGTACCCCATTACCCTTATGGGGATGGTAATCGTAGTGTTCCAAAACCAGGACCGCCCATACGACCCCAGGAGGACTCATGGGCACCTCCAGGTGCTTATGGAATGGGAACCCAATACCCCTGGCCTTCAGCTGTGCCCTCAGGATCACCGGGGAGTCTCTACGCGAATGAAAGCACTTCATCGTGGCCTAGCAGTGGTCTCCTCAGCCACCTCCTTCACCGCCACTCCCACAGCCTACGGACTCCTCCTACACCTACAGCCAACCAGATCAAGGTATGAGGCAGCACAGCTTTCCTTGCAGCGTCCATCACTACGGGAGTCCTCATCAGTGGACGATGACAGTTCCGCGCTTTTGGATTCCCAGGTCCAGTATAGTGCTGAGCCTCATCTCTACAGTAATGCCACCCACGAACATCCCAGCACTCAAGACCAGGGTAATCATCTTGCTGAAGAGTGTTTCTCTTCAGACGAAGGGACTCCTCCAAGCATTAAAAATAATCACACATGTGCTGGAGAAGGTCCAGTATCTTGAGCAAGGAGTAGAAGAGTTCATAGGAAAAAAGACAGACAAAGCCTACTGGCTTCTGGAAGAGATGCTAATCAAGGAACTTCTGGAACTGGATTCAACTGAAACTGGGGGCCAGGACTCCATCCAGCAGGCCGGGAAAGAGGCGGTTTGTAAAATCCAGGCCATACTGGAAAAATTGGAAAAAAAAAAAAGGGATTATGAAGAGATTTAGAACAAAGGAGAAGCCTGTTACTAACTCGACCGAAGAACTCTTGATTTTGGTTAATTACCCTCTTTTTGAAATGCCTGTTGACAACAAGAAGCAATACATTCCAACTTTCCTTTGATAGAAAACTTGAAAAACTGGTAAAGGACTTGGAAGAACAGTTNATGATGATAAAAATAATTCAATTAAAATGTCTTTAAATTATAATGTTATACTGTCAAATTTATCTCCATTAAAAATGTTATTTGAAATATGTCAAGTAACTTAATATTTACCTGACAGTATATGATTAGAGGGCTTCCCTGGTGGCTCAGAGGGTAAAGAATCTGCCCACAATGCTGGGGACCTGGTTTGATCCCTGGCTCAGAAAGATCCCCTGGAGAAGGGATAGGCTACCAACTCCAGTATTCTTGGGCTTCCCTGGTGACTCAGATGGCAAAGAATCTGCCTGCAATGTGGGAGACCTGGGTTCACTCCTTGGGTTGGGAAGATCCCCTGGAAGAGGGCATGGAAACTCACTCCAGTATTCTTGCCTGGAGAATCTCCATGGACAGAGGAGCCTGGCAGGCTAAAAGAGTCGGACAGGACTGAGTGACTAAGCACACAGCACATATGGATTAGAAAGTGACTTTTTATTTATTATTTCCTGTGTAAATTGCTATCAAACTCATCCTGATAATGTCAATGAACTAACCTCCCCAGGACCATTAGCATTTTCACTTCATCTTTGGCTTGAAGAAAAACAATGAAGCATTAACTGAAAATTCAGGCATCATAGCCACTTTGCAAAACTCTGGGTGAGGTAGCATGTAGCGGCAGAATGACACAGTGAAGAAGAATTTCACCTGCATATAAGTATTCCAGATGACTGCATCGGGAATTCGGCAATGCCGTGCACAAGGGGAGAGCCCTCAAAACGTTCCAGGCAGGTTCTATTTCAGATGTGGGAGGAGTTAAGTGTTACAGACTTTGTACTCCACCTAGGCTGTTTGCACAGAGAATGAACCTTGCAACATTATCCCTCTTTCTTTACTATTTATTTGTCCCTGCACTCCCCTCCTGCCAGAATAATTTATGAGCAGTTGTTTTAAAATGTTCCCACCACTTCCATTGGTCACTTGGTTATTGCCCCTGGTTTCATGAATCTGAGAAAGGTAAACACAGATTAATGGGCAAAGTCCAATTTTATCTTGGAGATGAGATACAAATCTAGTAAACAGACTAAAAAGATTGGTCTGTCCTTTGCAGTAAAAAAATAAAAAAGCAAGCCTTCTATTCATTTTATTGTGTCTTCTGTTAGAATAAAACCTCTCTTTTATCATGTCTGACACGTACCCTACGTCTTATAGCCTCCTTCTATGGTTTGTACTATTTTCTCAGGAGTGGAAATAAATTAGCCATACGCTGAGTCAACTACAAGAGAATCCAGATTCCCTTATCTTAGAGGTAGATACTTGAGAGATGAATGGTGGGAGGTTGAAACAATATAAACGGCTTAAGAGAAGACTAAAACAGCCTTTGTGGTTGCTTGGGCTAACCAGTGAATGATCCAACCTAGATAGCAATCTTCTTTATCTGGAAATTAATCCTTGAGCCCCACCAAAGATTTGGAGACCTACTGAAATTAGCTAGAAGAAAAAGATAGCCATGGAAAGAATGCTGGCTTTCGAGCCAGAATGACCCCTGGATTTGAACCCTAAATTTGACTAGGCAATTGCCTTTATTGCTAAGCCTCAGTTTCATTTCTATAAAAGGAGGTAGCAATTCCTCCCAACTAAAGTTATTGCAAGGATTAGTCACAGTATGTCAAGTTTTTGGCACCTAGTACTCATCATTTTATTTCTACGCAAATGAAATAAAATTCTACAATAGAATTCAGATGACAAAGGGAACTAAAATTGCACAGAAAAATTCAGTTATCCAGAATACATAAGGAATGAATTGTTTGGAGTAATAACATTTTCTGGATAGTTTGAGGTTTACTTTAAGTGTTAAGGTACTTTTTAAAATTTGGGAGAATGGTATAATATCATATATGAAATGCCTGAATCGCCAGTCCAGGTTCAATGCATGATACTAGATGCTTGAGGCTGGTGCACTGAGACGACTCAGAGGGATGGTATGGGGAGGGAGGAGGGAGTGGGCTTCAGGATGGGGAACATGTGTATACCTGTGGCAGATTCATGTTGATGTATGGCAAAACAAATACAATATTGTAAAATAAAAAATAATAATAATAAAATAAAATCACTTTGGATAGAACTTTGGATACAACTCTTTCTAAATGTTATACTTTCTCAGACATTTTTAAAACAGAAGATGGAGTAAAATTCTAATACCTTCCTAAACCACTATTTCCAATCTACTATGAGATTTTATAAATATTCACAAATGTTAGAATTGTGTGTAGTCTAAGAGTAAACAAACTCTAAATGAAGACCTACATTGTCTATGGTGAGTGAAAGTCGCTCAGTGTATCTGACTCTTTGCCACCCCATGGACTATACAGTTCATGGAATTCTCCAGGCCAGGATACTAGAGTGGGTAGCCTTTCCTTTCTCTAGGGGATCTTCCCAACCCAGGGATTGAACCCAGGTCTCCCTCATAGTAGGCGGATTCTTTACCAGCTGAGACACAAGGGAAGCCCATTATTTATGGTATTGTCACAGATAAAGACCCTGAACTTTCATTCATGGATTTTGTTACATTTATTTTGGTTGTCCAGGAACTTTGTTGCTTTTTTAAATTCTAGACTATGTTTTAGATAGGAGATGACTGGAAATATAAGTCCAGGACAGGAAAGACGTTACTGTATTTAGTGTGGAAGTCTCATGATGGCCTTTCCTCCAAAAAGTGATGGCACGTGACATAAACACCAAGTTGTAGCATGGTGTTTTCAACTTACTTCCAGTTGCATGCCCTCCCCACGTGTACAACGTTACGTAGGGCAAAGATGGGCAGCTCTTTTGACAGGATAAATTGTGATTTATAAAAATACTTACAAGAACATTTCTCTTAGAAATGTAGGAATATGTTTTTAAACCAATAAATAAAATATGAATATCTGCAACTGTACCTGATTTTAAACTTTTTATCACTAAAAGAATTTCAACCTGAGGCTAAAATATCAGAAACTCTGTAGCTAGTATGTGCTGAACTGTTTGATCACAGTGCTACACCCTTGAGCAAATTTTGTTGTCCAGTAAGATATCTGAAGCTGTTTTGGACAGTTCCCTTTAACAGTTTGTTTCTGAGGGAATATTAATATTATTCTTTGACTTATATTCTCACAATTTAAATGTGTGAGTTGCACTGTGAATACTACACAGCAAAATGAGTTCTATAATATTCAGCTATCTGTTGGTAAGTTAATTCCCCAAATAATACATAAACAAGTAAATAACTTTTCCACCAGAGATTGTTCTTTGCATCTAAGTGTTGCCAAATTCCCTATGTGAAAACTTAGTCCTCTCAATTTTTTCAAAACATTCCGATGCTTGACATAATGCAGTCAATTACATTTTTCACTTTGCTCTGGATATTTTGGCCTCCTGCAGATGCTTCTTTGGGTATATAGTAAATATCTGAAACAAATTGTAAGGGCTAATATATTGATAATAATTCTTGTAAGTCTAAAAAATGTGACAAGCGTGCAAGTCTTCCTCCTTCAAAAGACTTTCAGGCCCTGTGCAATGAAACTAGGCTCTTTACAAAACATCAGCACTCTAATTTGCTCAGTGCCTAAATTATAGTCTCTAAAAGAATGTTTTGAATATTTAAGTGCACACCAGACAGTTCACTGAGTTTATTAAATGGAAAGGAAATGCTCCCTAGTGAGTGACCAAAGTGGCCCGTTATGTAACTTCACTTTTCCGAAGCTTGTACGCACTATTTTACATTTGGAAAAAAAAAAATCCTGAGAGTCTCTTGGCAAATAATTAGTTCATCATGACAAGTGTAATCACAAAGCTGACTACAGACAGAGTGGGAAATGAACAGAATTGAGAACTATAAAATAAAAGGCCACCTTGTGTAAAGAATTTATTCTAGCAGGAAGCTGAACAAGGACTTTTTGTCCTCTAGCCTAATAGTCTTTGCTGGATAGTTCTCCTCCTTTTAGTTAAGAGTTTTAAACTTTTTATTTTGATTACAAAGTCAGATTTGCCAAAAATATATTTCATAAATGCTTCCTTTATATAGCCATTTCTATTTCATATGTCATGTTATATACCTTACAAAAATCAAAGATACAACTTGCTTGTTTTATTCTAGATGAAAAATAAAATAAAATAAAGTGAAAAGAATTAAAGCACTGAAAACTTATCCCCAAATGATCACATTAGTAATCCTCACTCAGTTTAATTACAGGATCTATTCCTATATGCAGATTTGTTTCAAAATATCCATATTTCACCTTGTAATCATTCATTCAGTTACTTGAAATTTATCCTGCGTTTAACTAACAAGTGAATCTGAAATTTTCAGTAATTTACTCTGGTCAACAAGGCAGACATTAAAAACCATGATGTGTTCAAATAAACTTAGATATGAAATCCTGACCATTTAAAATTAAGTTTGATATTGTTGGATAATCAGTTACACTGCTACATCTAGCATGTGTTGGAACCTCTTCAGTGATTCTTAGATAATTTTATGATTGGTCACATTAGGGATGAACTTATCTGATCATGGTGTTCTGATCATGGCTTCTCCAATGAAGTGGCCCTAGAAGAAACCTAGAAATGAAATCCAGCACAATCAGGGCACTTGCTTGTAGTCTGCTATTAACTAGGCTGTGAGCTCCTTAGGGTCCCAAGCTATCTTCTTTATATTTGTGTCCTGGCACCTAACCCAGAGCCTGGGACATAGATGTTTATGATAACAATCATCACTGAACTAAACTGAGAAACTGAGGACCAGATTAGAAAGTAAAGACTACATGTTATTTTCTGCTTGCTCTGAAACTTACTAAATTTGCTGATTAATATATTAAGAGACTTTAAGAACACAAGATAAACTGTATCAGAAGTACGAAGTTCATTTCTTCAAAAATGGAAGAGGCAAGGTCAATTTAAAAAATGCCTAGGAGTGGGATGCGGAGAAGGCAATGGCACCCCACTCCAGTACTCTTGCCTGGAAAATCCCGTGGACGGAGGAGCCTGGAAGGCTGCAGTCCATGGGGTTGCTGAGGGTTGGACATGACTGAGCAACTTCACTTTCACTTTTCACTTTCATGCGTTGGAGAAGGAAATGGCAACCCACTCCAGTGTTCTTGCCTGGAGGATATCCCAGGGACGGGGGAGCCTGGTGGGCTGCCATCTGTGGGGTCACACAGAGTCGGACACGACTGGAGTAACTTAGCAGCAGCAGCAGGAGTGGGGTGGGAGGCTCAAGAGGGAAAGAATATATGTATAATTATGACTGATTCATGTACAGCAGCATCCAACACAATACTATAAAGCAGTTATCTTCCAATTAAAAAAAATAGCTGAGAAGGCACATAACCAAAATTTGAAAATATTAGTACAGGTTGCCATAACACTGGTTAAGTGCCAGATATTTTGCATGTATTTTTCAGTCCTCAGAACCCATCAACAATGAACTATTATTGCTAGAAAATGATTACATTATCTTAAGTTATGAATGAGAAACCTAAGTCTGCAATTTCCCCAAAATCAGATAGCAAGTGATGCAACCAAGAAATTTCAAGTCTAGCTCCTAAACTCATGTATTTTCTCCCATAACCTAGCAGGGAGATGATACCATTAATCATACAATTTCACAATTATTTAAATTATATTATCATCACAATTTTAATTAAGTATTTGTGAAATTATATGATATATATCAGAGACCATGGAATGAATAAGCTGAAATATAGGTTGATATCTGAAGTTTGAACATATGTTTATCCAGAGAAAGAAAGGAAAAGCTTCAAAAGTTCTCTCTCACCCTACAAACAATATAATATTTTATCCTTTTGAGAGCCTATGAATGCCATTTTCTACTAGAGAAATTCATACAGTAGAATCACAGTTGGAACAGTGGAAGCATTATGTCCAGAAACTTCATTTTTTCACTTCATGAGGTCACAAAGCATGAAGCATTGAATCAGGGTCATCATGCTTGACTCAACATAGTGTCAGTCAACAACTTGCCATGCAAATTCCGGTCAATAGACAAAGTTTGACCTGAGATGGCAAATCTCCTTATCAGTCCTGGTTGTGTTCTGTTACCAAAGCTGTTTTGCAACTTTCCAGAGGTAGTTCATTGTGTTCATTAGCCAAGACTCTTCCCCATAAAGTCTTTTTTTCTTTTGGCTTTAGGCTGGAATAATATGATTATTCACAGGAAGCTATTTCAGCTTTTAACATTTTTCAGCTCTTGATAGTTTTAACACTCACATCCTTTTTATCAACAGAATGAAAGTTCAACCTATTAAATATTGGTTATCAGTGTCAAAAGGATATCCTTTGTAGGGGGTGGGGGCAAAAGATACAAGAGTCCCATGTTAAGCTTTTCACTAGCACAAGGGTCACAAACATAGATGCCAACAGCAGCCAGGAAGGAAATTCAGTGAAAAATTGAGTCCAGTAGAGACTGGTGATCAGATAGCCAGTGTCCAACTGCAGGGGGCAGCCAGGACTCAGATCCAGGCAAATTCTACACAGAACTTTGTCCCACTGTCACCTTGATCTCTAGGTTTTATTTGTTGTTATCCCTTCTCCAGGGATCTTCCCAACCTAGGGATAAAACTCAGGTCTCCCACATTGCAGGTAGATTCTTTACCAGCTGAGCCACCAGGGAAGCCCTATCCCTCTCCAGCAGATCTTCCTGACTCATGAATCAAACTGGGGTCTTCTGCATTGCAGGTGGATTCTTTACCAGCTGAGCTACCAGGAAGTCTCTATTCTTTAACAGAAATGAGCAATCCAGATTCTTACATAATAACTCCATACAGTTAAAGTTGATATCCTATTTGTTTTAACACCATGCAATCCTAACAGATGTACACATCAGCTTAGACTTGATGATCTTGCTTCTAGCCCATAGGAATCTTAAATCTTAAGAGTTCAATATGTTCATTGAGCACCTTCTCCATGCCAGGTACTGTAAAAGCATCAGAGATACTAAAAGAAGTATAATCTAGCACCTGTCTTTGAATTGTTCATATTCTAGTGATAGAAATGTGCATGGTACAGTTCAGTTCAGTCGCTCAGTCGTGTCCAGCTCTTTGCAACCCCATGAATGGCAGTAAGCCAGGCCTCCCTGTCCATCACCAACTCCCGGAGTTCACTCAGACTCACATCCATCGAGTCAGTGATGCCATCCAGCCATCTCATCCTCTGTCGTCCCCTTCACCTCCTGTCCCCAATCCCTCCCAGCATCAGAGTCTTTTCCAGTGAGTCAACTCTTCACATGAGGTGGCCAAAGTACCGGAGCTTCAGCTTTAGCATCATTCCTTCCAAAGAAATCCCAGGGCTGATCTCCTTCAGAATGGACTGGTTGGATCTCCTTGCAGTCCAAGGGACTCTCAAGAGTCTTCTCCAACACCACAGTTCAAAAGCATCAATTCTTTGGCACTCAGCTTTCTTCACAGTCCAACTCTCACATCCGTACATGACCACTGGAAAAACCATAGCCTTGACTAGATGGACCTTAGTTGGCAAAGTAATGTCTCTGCTTTTGAACATGCTATCTAAGTTGGTCATAACTTTTCTTCCAAGGAGTAAGTGTCTTTTAATTTCATGGCTACAGTCACCGTCTGCAGTGATTTTTGGAGTCCCCAAAAATAAAGTCTGATGCTGTTTCCCCATCTATTTCCCATGAAGTAATGGGACCAGATGCCATGATCTTCTTTTTCTGAATGTGGAGCTTTAAGCCAACTTCTTCACTCTCCTCTTTCACTTTCATCAAGAGGCTTTTNTGCAGTCCAAGGGACTCTCAAGAGTCTTCTCCAACACCACAGTTCAAAAGCATCAATTCTTTGGCACTCAGCTTTCTTCACAGTCCAACTCTCACATCCGTACATGACCACTGGAAAAACCATAGCCTTGACTAGATGGACCTTAGTTGGCAAAGTAATGTCTCTGCTTTTGAACATGCTATCTAAGTTGGTCATAACTTTTCTTCCAAGGAGTAAGTGTCTTTTAATTTCATGGCTACAGTCACCGTCTGCAGTGATTTTTGGAGTCCCCAAAAATAAAGTCTGATGCTGTTTCCCCATCTATTTCCCATGAAGTAATGGGACCAGATGCCATGATCTTCTTTTTCTGAATGTGGAGCTTTAAGCCAACTTCTTCACTCTCCTCTTTCACTTTCATCAAGAGGCTTTTTAGTTCCTCTTCACTTTCTGCCATAAGGGTGGTGTCATCTGCATATCTGAGGTTCTTGATATTTCTCCCGGCAATCTTGATTCCAGCTTGTGCTTCTTCCAGCCCAGCATTTCTCATGATATACTGTGCATATAAGTTAAATAAGCAGGGTGACAATGTACAGCCTTGATGTACTCCTTCTCCTATTTGGAATCAGTCTGTTGTTCCATGTCCAGTTCTAACTGTTGCTTCCTGAACTGCATACAGATTTCTTAAAAGGCAGGTCAGGTGGTCTAGTATTCCCATCTCTCTCAGAATTTTCCACAGTTTACTGTGATCCACACAAAGGCTTTGGCATAGTCAATAAAGTAGAAATAGATGTCTTTCTGGAACTCTCTTGCTTTTTTGATTATCTATTAGGAAAAAAGAAATTAATCATATAATTATACATATATTTAATTATAAACTGTGATGAGTGCTATAAAAGAAAAAAAAAGACACAGTACAGGCAGAAATCAAGGAAGAAGCAAGGTTACATTTAAGCTGACATCTGAAGGATAAGCACACATTAATCCAAAGAAAGAAAGGGAGGAAGAACATTCTAGGCAAAGGGAATAATATCTGTAAAGATTCTGAGCTAGGACACAATTTGGCATGTCTGGGAAACTAAAAGATGGTCTCAGTGTGACTGATACACAGTAAACAAGGAGAAAAGTCACACATGTTAAGAAGGGAGAGAAAAGAAGGCTAGATGATAAATGGACCTGTAGTTGCTGTTAGGGATTTTAAGAAAAAAGAGGTTACTGTCAGGATTTTAAGCACAAACATGGCAAAGTAAGATCTGTGGTTTTAAGGGATCCTTCTGTGTACAGGCTGGGAAATAGATTGTGGGTTCCTCTTATGCCAGAATCCCAGTGACCAGTTAACAGGCTAATTCTCAGGTCTAGACTTGTCCTACAGTGATGGCTGTAGAGAGTCACAGAGAAAGTACAAACTTGGCGTATATTTTGGAGATAGCACATTGCTGTGGATTATAAAATATGCACAACATAGAGGTATAAAGGGAGATGATACTGGATAGGCGGACTGGGTAAACTCATGAATGACTTCAGCTGCCTTAGCAACACACTTAGTCTTTATCCTGTGGGTAAGACAAAACCCTTTAAAGTTTGATGGAATGAGTTGACACAGTTGGATTTGTGTTGAGCTTATAGTAACTGATTCCGTTTCCTGTCTTCAATAGACTTTATGGTCCATCCACAGCTAGTCTTTTTTCCCCCTATGACATAAGCTTAATCATCAACAATAACTGGCAGCTTCTGAGGATATTAAAGTACATCTTTATTTCTTATCTCTAAGGCAAATGAAATCATGACTATGATATTATTTCATTTGGTTGCATTGTCTTTCATACATTGAATGGTGTCTTATGGAGGGCGGGTCAGTAAATCTAGATATAACTACTCAACTCTTCTATATTATGATTTCCATGCTTAGAACCTCATGTGGTACAGCAGTACGTGCTCCTGCAGCAGCTGAATGTCCCACTGCTGATGAGTGCTGATGCTGTTTCCCACACCCATCTGGCGAGCCCAAATATATGCTGATGATACCATGCAAATTCACACAGGGAAAGCAAAACATAGAGACAGAAAGCAAATCAGCAGTTGCCTGTGTCCAGAGAGTAGGGGAAGGTATTGACTACAAATGGTACATGGAAACTTCTTCGAGTGATGGAATTGTTCTGGACCTCCATTGTGATGGTAGCTATAGAATTGTATGTATTTATCCAAATTTAGCAAATATTGTACTTAAAATTGGTGAATTGCATTGTTTGTAATTTATACCTCAATAAAGATGATGAAAGGGTGAGGGAGAGAGAGAAGGGGGGAGGAATAAAAAGGAGAAGGAAAGGAACAGGAAAGGGAGAGGGGAAGAAAAGAAATCAACCATTTATTTTCCCAAAGTACAGTCATTTCAGTTAGAGTAGTTTCCACTGGCCTTTTGCTCCATCATGTTAACCATTTTAGCCCCTTTCTCTGATCCTTAATTTCTACTCACATTTACACTCTAACGGTCTTACCTTCCACCTCAAGGAATTTATTGACTGTTGTACTAAACAAAGATAACTGAATCCCAAAGAGAAATTCTGGTACCAGTCGATGATGTGAAACTGTTACCTAATTAAATGAGGAATTCCTCAGAAGAAACTGCTCTTCCCTCTTGTTGTTCGACATCTACCTCTGCCCTTCCTGTCTTCACTTGCTCCATCTCTAGCCACATCTTCCTTTTGTTGCTGAAAACGCCACCCAAGCTCTGCTCTGCTTTTACTCTTGAGCATGACAGTTCCCTTTCTTCAATAAGGAAGTCCATTTCTATATCCTCCCCCATCTCCCACCAGTATGGAAAGTTGAATACACATGAAAGTCTTACTGGTGGGCTTTCTAGGTACACAAAGGACTGAAGCAAAGCATGTAAACTTCAGAGAGTAGATACATTTCATAATCACAAGAACAACTCGACTGCTAGACTCTGAGACTCTGGGGAAAGAATTGGGATAATCAGATGGTAGAGATGTGATAAAAGGGCTCACAGTGGCATCAGTCGGAAAGAAGACGTGAAACACAGAGTGAAACAGTATATAAGCAGATGTGAATGTACTTACAACCCATGCTAACAGGTGGCTGAATATATCTTACTTATGGACTGGGAGAAAATATTTGCAAAAATATCTGCAATTTCCAAAATGTATAGACAGCTCATACAACTCAATGACAAAAAAAAGAAAAAAATCAAAAAATGGGCAGACCTAAATAGACATTTTTCCTAAGAAAATGTACAAGTGGCCAATAGGCACATGAAAAGGTGCTCAGCATCACTAATTATCAGAGAAATGCGAATCAAAATTACAATGAGCTATCACCTCCCCGGGTCAAAGTGGCCACTATCAAAAAGTTTACAACTAACAAATGCTAGAGAGGGTTTAGAGAAAAGGGAACCCACCTACACTGTTGGTGGCAGTGTAGACTGGTGCAGCCACTATGAAACACAGCACAGAGGTTCCTCAAAAAACTAAAAATAGAGTTGCCATATGATACAGCATTCCTACTTTGGACATATATCCAGACAAAACTCTAATTTGAAAAGATACATGTACCATAATATTCCTAGAGGCACTATTTGCAATACCCAAGCCATGGAAGCAATCTAAATGCCCACTGACAGAATGGATAAAGATGTGGTATATGTACATCTATCTATCTATACATACACACAATAGAATACTGCTCAGCCATGAAAAAGAATGAAATAAGGTCATCAGCAGAAACATGGGTGAACCTAGAGATTACCATGCTAAGTGAAGTAAGTCAAACAGAGAAAGACAAATATGATATCACTTGTATGTAAAAATCTAAAATATGATGCAAATGAACATTTTTACAAAATAGACTCACAGACAGAAAACAAGCTTATGGTAACCAAAGGGGAAAGGGAGTGGGAGCACAATAAATTAGGAGTTTGGGGTTAGCAGATACAAACTACTATATATAAAATTAATATGACAACAAGGTCCTATTGTATAGCACAGATAACTATTTTCAATATCCTTAATAAACTATAATGGAAAATAATATTTAAAAAGACATACATATGTAACAGAATCATTTTTCTATTCACCAGAAACTAACATAGCATTATAAATCAACTATACTTTAATAAAAAATTTAAGAATCTTAAAAATATTGGCTGTCTTGTCAAGCATCATGGAGAAGATACAGCCCATCCTCATATTCTGTGATGATTTCCTGATCAAAGGTTACTTACTTCTTTGATTAAATTTAAATAATAATTATTTAGACACACTAGAAAATTAACTTGCTAACCTTTAAATAATGTACTAGTAACATTTCTTGTTCACTCCAGATCACCATAGACTCAGTTTTTATAATTACACAGACCCAGAAGTGGATCTAAGTGAATCTTTCCACATAATGAAGGTTTACTATAGAAAGGCACAAACATCTTCGTTATGTTCCTGCAGATTTGAGAGTAGTGAAAAAGTCTCAGAAACTCTTCAGATGTTCTCATGGCTTTTACTTCTCCAGGTGCGTCTTACTCTGACCACACACTCCTCATGGAGAAGATGGATGATGCTGTAGCCCCAGGCCAAGAATATACCTATGAGTGGAGTATCAGTGAGGACAGTGGGCCCACCCACGATGACCCTCCATGCCTCACACACATCTATTACTCCTATGTAAATCTGGTAGAGGACTTCAACTCTGGACTGATTGGACCTCTGCTTATTTGTAAGAAAGGTAAAAAAAATTCAGTGACAACAAAGATGTTGGACTGGTAAGGAGCACTGTCATGAAATGAGGTTTGAAAGTGCCTTGGGATCTTTTCATAAATTAAGAGAAGGGTGCAGAAACCAGATCATTGTTTGACACTGGTATTGGAAGGGTGGAATCTTCTCTTTCTTCAATCCTTCCTTCAACTTGGTCCTGGGAGTCTCTCCCAAGTAAATCTTTGTCTGAGAGTAGGTTCTGCTGCCCTGCCCATATGATCTGTAACATATACCTCAAGGCTAACTCTTTTTGAAAGTATACAGCAGCCTATATACTCTGCTAAGAGTCCTTGGAGAGAATTTTGATGAATTTACCTGAAGTTTGGGTTGGTAATTTGGTCTATAAATACAAAAAACTCTAAGTTTCTTTCTTGTAAACAAGCTGAACACTTTGGGTGGTAGGTTTCAAACACACTCAATTGACTTTATAAGAAATTTTATTGGCTGGGCTTCTTAAGGAGTAAGCTTGGATTATTTTACCCCAAAGAACTTATCCCATCTTTTATTAAAATAAACAACAACAACAAATTTCACTGTGGGAAACAATATGATGGCTTCACCATCTGTCTATCCATATACACATACCAAACCTATATAACTTCCATAATTCATTTATTCTCTACACAAATACATATTTTCATTGCCTGGTATACAGAAGATACTGTGATGACACTGAAAAAAGATTTTCAACTTATAAAAGTCTCTTATTTCATTTTATTATCAGCTGCACTTTTTCCCCTCATGAGAATAGATTAATCTTGACCCTCTCAACCAATTCTCTATGTCTCATTACAGATACTAGCAAGATGGCTTTATTAAACTTAGAGTGTGATGCTTTTACCAGATGAGCTATGGGACCTATATATTGACTTATTGACACTGGAAGAAATGGCTACTTTACTAAAGTCTTGACAGTCATCAAATGTTTTCTCTCTGTGTCAGATCAAATTTACCTTTAAAGTCCCACTCCTCAAGGCTATCAGATGTCAGAGGAAACAGGTGGTACCAGGATTTTAATAAGCATTCAATCATTATTACTTGATAGGTGCTATTTTGTATAAGAATGTCTCACAGTAGACATCGGTATGATTGGCTGCTTATCTAAAACACTGCCATCTAGGAATAGCTAGAGTCTTCTAACTTGGATGTTATTAAAACTATGTCTTTTCTCACAGGCACCCTAACCGAGGATGGAATTCAGAAAATGTTTGACAAGCAACATGTACTGATGTTTGCTGTGTTTGATGAAAGTAAAAGCTGGAACCAGACATCATCCTTAATGTACACAGTCAATGGCTATGTGAATGGGACGATACCAGGTAATACACAGGCTGTGTTGAAAAACTAGTTGAAGCATTGGTCCCATTGTTTCGCTAAGGCCCTAGGGAAGTTGACTATACTATTTTTTTTTAACTTCTGACCTGAAAGGTCATGTAATCTAGTTTAGTAGTTCTCAAGATTTTATCATCCTATTTAAAAATAAAAAACAAACAAACAAAAAACTAGCAAGTACAACAGACAAATTAGAAGCTAAGAGAAGCATGTGATCTTACCAGATACCATGCTCTGAGCAGGTTTCACCTGCATTTCCAAGAAGACCTCCAGGATATCACCTTGGTCTTCTTCAGTGAATTGTGTGGTTCCTGCTACACGGTGACCATACCTTCCTCCAGAGAGGAAGCCTTAGAGGACAGAATTCAAGGTCAGTCCCTAGCAGGAAAGGTCATGCAATGAAGACACTTACAGTGAAGATGACTAGGAGACTAGGAGAAATATCCAGTATATGAAAATACTACCAGCATTGCAAAAGACGATGAATGAGTAACATTCAATCACATGTGGGATATTTTCCTCTTCATTTGCATGTAGACTCTTGTGAAAAAGCAAAATTATAACTGTTGTTAAGAGAAAAAAAAAATGACCCCCATCTAACCCACCTCTGCTTCTCTCTGCTAGAAATGACCTAGACTCAAAGATCCTGTGGAGGAAAAATGGGAGAAGTGAATACACTACTTTAGTAAATAAACTATGTTTCAAAGCACTAAGCTTCTCAGAAGCTATTCTCTATATCTGAAAATCACAAATGGCTTATCTTACTAAAAATAAAACTTGTCAAGAGTTGAGGTCTGGATATTGCTTTTAAATTGTGTTCCATTTCATTTGATTCCATCTTCCCAGTCAGGTCTTTATACTCACGTGACCCTGGGTTTTGATTCAGAGTTTAAACTTAGTTACCTGAGCACATCTGACCTCACACCTTGCTCATATCTCTGCCTTAGTGTGGTTTTTTTTGGCAGTTAACCATCTCAATGTACTTTCTTACAAAAAGGGGTTAATCATCTATCCTGGTGCAGAGGGTACTCAATAATGCTTTTTTACAGATAACATAGCATGTCTAGTACTATGGGCCTTAAGGGGAGTGGTTAAAAAGAAAAACTGTATCTGTGTCCTGGAAGAGTAAATTATCTGTGCAAATGCAGAGAAGAAGCCAAAGTAACCCATTTGAAAAAAAATAGCCATTAATAACTTTATGTGGGCATAGAACTTAAGAACTTATAGTTGAAAAAGACAGAGTAGTTGGGGTTAAGAAGGGCAACATAGGGAAATGTCATTAGTAGAAACAGAAAAGTTAATGCTTGTTAAACTGCCTTATGGAGCACAGATGTATAAAAGGCTCAAACCAATATAAGCATTGATTTGAGACAGATAAATTCTTCCACCAAAGCCTCCTACCTTCCAGCTTCTTGTTCTCACCCATGATACCAGGAAATGATCTTGTTACAATGGTCTAAAACAGACAAGCTCTCAGCCCCTCTTTCTGTAAGGGACTGAATCATGGCCCCACAATCTAATATCAAGTGATTATAGATCTGAAATTTAAAGCCCAAGCCAAGGATAGAAGCCAAGGTTGGAATCTCCTGCAGAGCAAATTAGCATTTTCACAGTCACTGTGGGAGCAAAGAAGGAGCCAAACAGCTTTTGTACTCAGTTCTCATTACTCCATCCATGAAATGCTCCCAGTGACCCAGTATAATGAGGATTTACCCACTGCATAATAAGGAGATCCTATAACCCACAGAGTAACTCATTGCCTTGTCATTAAAATAATCAATCAGTGGGTAAAGAAACAGTGCATGTGTGCTAAGTCACTTCAGTAGTGTCTGCCTCTTTGTGACCCCATGGACTGTAGCCCACCAGGCTCCTCTGTCCATGGGATTTTCCAGGCAAGAATACTGGAGTGGGTTGCTGTGCCCTGCTCCAGGGGATCTTCCCAACCCAGGGATCAAACCTCCATCCCTTATGTCTCCTACATTGGCAGGCGGGTTCTTTATCACTACTAGCACCACCTTGGAAACCCAAAGAAACAGTATAAACTCCTTAAAGTATCTTCACTTAAACTTGGCCCCTAAACTCAGCCCTATTAGAGGTCTGGCCCTTAAACTCAGCCCTATTGGAGGCTCTGGCAACTCCAGCTGAGCCCAGGTTGGTTGTAGAGTGACCAACTATTCAAGCTTGCCCAGGACTTTCTCAATTCTAAAACTGAAAGTTCTGTATTCTGGGAATCCCTCTGTCCTTGGTAAACCAGAAGTGCTGGTCACCTGCTTGCCTCTCTCTTTGGATCTTAGCAGTCCCTGTGTTTCTGAGCTAACATCCCCCATCTCTGGGCTCTTAGTACCACTTATTGCAATGAGTTGTGACTGCTTGTTTGCTCATGACTCAGATGTCTGCTTTTCTAGGGAAGATACTGTAGTGGAAGTGTTTATACTCCCAGAATCTTGCATAAGGCCTGATGCAAAGCAAAATGTATCTGGTGAGTGAATTCTTTTATCACAGACTGCTGACAACCTGTGTTGGCCCCCATCTCTCCCTCAGATATAACAGTCTGTGCCCATGACCACATCAGTTGGCATCTGATTGGAATGAGCTCTGGGCCAGAACTGTTCTCCATCCATTTCAATGGTCAGGTCCTGGAGCAGAACCATCATAAGATCTCAGCCATCACTCTCGTCAGCGCCACGTCCACAACTGCAAACATGACCGTGAGCCCTGAGGGAAGGTGGACCATAGCTTCTCTCATCCCCAAACATTCTCAAGGCAAGAAATTCTTCCACAAGTCTTGCTTACGAATGCAGGATCCTTCTTTCTTCCTACCTAGGCACTAACTCCCTCATTCCCCTTTTTCCTTACAAGCTGCCCACGCTCCAGACAACATTTCTTGGTCCTCAAAAACAAAATTTAGATACTTTGCTTTTAGACTTGTAACTTGTTAGTTGGAGATGGAGGAAGTAGAAGAACTGACAAAGATTTTTTAAAATGATGCAAAAGCCAACAAGATCTCTACTTCCTTGAAAGGAGAAAAGAGGAAGGAAACAAAAACATACGTGCAGATATTTTTTCTGGGGGTATTCAATATGCAGCTAAAGGAAAAGAAATAGATGTTAAAGCCAGTCAAACGTCTGTAAATTTATAGAAAGACCAAGTTATAGATAGTGAAAAAGTTTTAACATGAAAAGATTGTCTTTCATAACAAGATGAACACAAAGCAGAATCTAACCAGCTGAGGATTTTAAAGGACATCAGTGAATTCTGGTGGGAAAAAAATCAACTTAGGTTGTTATATGCTATCAGGTAAACAAAATAATGCTCTATTTCACATTGTTACTTTAAATTGTTAGGAGGAAGGTTTCTGTACATAAAAGTAAATATCACTATAGGAAATCATTGTGTTACCAAAATAATATGTATAAAAGCAAGACATACAAAAAAGAGATACTTCTGCGATCATTTCAGTTTTTGTTCAAACTGAGTGGTCAAAATTTTATTCGAAGTAATGAATTGTCACAATATTCCTGGAAGATAGAGTCCCAAATAACAATGAAATAATAAAACTAACATTGCTGAGTTTAAATACTTTTGTCTCTTTACAATTTCATACAGTATGCTCCTGCTGCTGCTGCTGCTAAGTCGCTTCAGTCGTGTCCGACTCTGTGCGACCCCATAGACAGCAGCCCATCAGGCTCCACTGTTCCTGGGATTCTCCAGGCAAGAACACTGGAGTGGGTTGCCATTTCCTTCTCCAATGAATGAAAGTGAAAAGTGAAAGTGAAATCACTCAGTCGTGTCCGACTCTTAGTGACCTCATGGACTGCAGCCCACCAGGCTCCTCAGTCCATGGGATTTTCCAGGCAAGAGTACTGGAGTGGGGTGCCATTGCCTTAATATTAATATTATCTTAATTTTACAGATGATAGGAAAAATGAGAAATTGACAAGATCTAAGTCATAAAGTTTTAAGAGTCTGGAAATTACACAAAATTTTTCTCCCTTGAGAAGTATAAAGAAAACCTTTCCAATTTCCCCCCTCCAACCCATCCTCTCTTTTTCCTTTGCTTTTTATTCTTGCCGTCCTCACTGTACTAAAATAGTTTCAAACCAAAATGTTCAAAAATTTTCTAAGTACTATATTCACTGTTATTATTGAAAAATTCCACAAATTTATTTAAAAGATTTACATTTCTATCAGCCTTAATTTCTTCTCTCAAATTCTTCCATTTTTCTTACGTTCTAACTCAGCTGGGATGCAGGCTTACATAGACATTAAAAACTGTGCAAAGAAAACCAGAAATCCTAAGAAATTAACTCGAGACCAGAGGCGGCACATTAAGAGGTGGGAATACTTCATCGCTGCAGAGGAAGTCATCTGGGACTATGCACCTATAATACCAGCAAACATGGACAAGTGAGTTTGGAGGGGTTCTTACTACTGTGCAAATGTTCATGACATGGTCTATAGGGTCCTAGAGTCATAGGGTCCTAGATCCAAAGGGTGAAATATCATGAGTTGACAGCTTTCAAGGAAAGACGTGTGTTGGATTTCATTTTCAAGTCAATCTGAAATTACTCCATACTCACCAAGAGAACTCAGCATGATAATAACTATAGTCATAGGAACAACAACAATAATAATAGGCAGCGACCACTTGTTGAATGCTTCCCATTGCCAAGCAGTGTAGTAAACCTTTCTAAGAGCTTTTACTCCACAATTAGAAACAGCTCTTATTTATTTTAGAGATTAGGAAATGGGAGAGCTGGATTAAGAAAATTAGACATTCAAATAGCTCTTAAACACTTGAAAAACACTCAAGCTCACTCAAGAGAGATACGCAAATTATTAATAAACTTCTGTGGAATACTGTTTTTCACCTATCATCAGACTCACAAGTTCAGATGATATAATCTAGTAGCAAGACTGTACGAAACAAGCTCTATCATGTATTACTGGTGAAAGAGTGATCTGGAAAACCATTCTAGAAGATAATTTGGCAGTATGTATTAAAATTACAAATGCATATATCTTTTGACCCAGCAATCCCACTCTGGGAATTTACAATATAGATTCACATATTTGCTTACAGGTGAAATGAAGTATGTACAGGATGTTCACAGGTGCATTGTTAGTAGTAGCAAAGGCTTGGAAACAAACTATGAAAGTGAAAGTTGCTCAGTCGTGTCTGACTCTTTGTGACCCCATGGACTGTAGCCCACCAAGATCCTCCTTCCATGGGATTTCCCAGGCAAGAATACTGGAGTGGGTTTCCATTTCCTCCTCCAGGGAATCTTCCAGACCCAGGGATTGAACCTGGGTCTCCTGCATTGCAGGCAGATTCTTTACCATCTGAGCTACCAGGGAAGCCCTGAAACAGCCTATAATGTCCCTCAATAGAAATGTATGAGTGTATTCACACAATGGAATACTAGGCATCTGTTTTAAAAAGGATGCAAACATTCCCTCTCTACTAATACAAAAAGTTCTCCAGGAGATATTTTTAAATTAATAAGTCGAGGGAACAAGAGGTAGAACAGCAGATTCCCCTACTTGTATCCCCCAACAAGGGGATACCACAGAAATACAAAGGAACACCAGAGACTACTACAAGCAATATATGCCAACAAATTGGATAAGTAGCAGAAAGGGAAAACGGTCCTAGAAACATGCACTCTACCAAGACTGAATCAAAAAGAAACAGAAAACCTGAACAGGTCAGCAAGTAAGAAGATCGAATCAGTAATCAAAAACCTTGAAATAAAAGATGCCCAGAGCCAGATGGCTTCAGAAGTATATCATACACGAATCCTCAAACTCTTTCCAAATATTAAAGAGTAGGGAACACTTCCAAACTTATTTTACAAGGCCAGCATTACTCTTATACCAAAGCTAAATAAGGACATTATCAGAAAAAAATTACAGGCCAATATCCTTGATGAACATAAATGCCAAGTTATCAAAATATTAGTAAACTGAATTTAATACCACATTGAAATTATCATAAACTATGATCACACCTCCTGATTTCAAACTATATCACAAAGCTATAGTTATCAAACAACATCATAATGTCATAAAAACAGACACATAGACCAAATGAACAGAAGCAAGGACTCAGAATAAATATATGCATGTATAGTCAATTAATCTTTGACAAGGGCACTAAGCATTCACAATGGGGAAAGGATAGTCTCTTCAATAAACGATGGTGGGAAAACTGGATATTCACATGCAGAAGAATAAAATTAGACCCTTAGCTTATTACATACAACATATACAAAAGGTAAGTAAAAATAAATTAAAACTTAAATGTAATATCTGAAACCATAAAACTCCTGGAAGAAAACAAAACAAAGAAGCTCTTTGACATTGGTCTCAGCAATGATTTTTTTGGCTACGACACCAAAAGCATGGGTAACAAAAGCAAAAATAAGTGGAGCTACATCAAACTGAAGAACTGCTGCAAAATAAACAACAAAATGAAAAGGTAACCTAGAGAATGGGAGAAAATATCAGCAAACCATGTATCTGATAACAGGTTAATAGCCAAAATACTGGGTTGGCCAAAAAGTTTATTCAGGTTTTTCCACACTGTAAAAGGAACTCATGTAATTCAATGGCAAAATAAACAAATGAAAATAGCCTGATTAAAAAATGGGCAAAGGACTTAAACTGACATTTTCCCTACAGAAAACATACAAATGGCCAATAGGTATATGAAAAGTTGTCCAGCATCACTAATCATCAGGGAAAAATCATATCCTTGATGAGATATCACTCACACTTGTGAGGATGACTAGCACGCAAAAGAGATAACAAGTGTTGATGAGGGTACAGAGAAAAGGGAACCCTTGTATACTGTTGATGAAAATATAAATTGTTGCAGCCTTTATGGAAAACAGGCTTCCCTGGTGGCTCAGACGGTAAAGAAACTGCCTGCAATGGAGGAGACCTAGGTTCAATCCCTGAGTCAAGAAGATCCCCTGGAGAAGGGAATGGCAACCCACTCCAGTATTCTTGCCTGGAGAATCCCATGGACAGAAGAACCTGGAAGTCCATGGGGTTGTAAAGAGTCAGACAGAACTGAGTGACTAATACTTTTACTTGTGGAAAATAGTAAGGAACTTCCTCAAAAAATTAAAAATAGAATTACTGTGTGATCCTGCAATCTCACTTCTGGGTATATATCCAAAGGAAATGTAGTATATACTATCAAAGAGATGGCTGTACTCCCATGTCTACTGCAGTGCTAATCATGACAGCTTAAACGTGGAAACCACCTAAGTGCCCATCAGTGGAGATATATATGTGTATGTATGTTACAATTATATGTGTAACAATTGAATATTATTCAGCCTTAAAAAAGAAGGAAATCCTGCCATGTGCAATAATATAGATGAACCTGCAGGACATTCGGCTAAGTGAAATATTCCAGACACAGAATGACGTATGTGGAATCTAAGGTTGAACTCATAGAAGCAGAGAGTACAATGTTGGTTGCCAGGGGCTGAGAGGGTCGGGGGAATGGGAGAAGCTGATCAAAGCATACCAATTTTCAGTTTTAAAAGGAATGAGTTCTGGAGACCTAATATAGAGCATAGTATATTAACTACAGTTAGTAACACCATAGTTAATAACATCGTATTATAGTCTTGAAATTTGTTAAGACAGTAGATCTTAAGTGTTATCAAAATTAAAAAAATAAGCAACTAGGTGAGGTGACAGAAGTGGTTATTCGCTTGATTGTGGTAATCTCATATACTCATACACAAATCATTATGGTGGTAAATCTCAGATACATACATTTGTCAGTTATATTTCAATAAAGCCAGAAAATGCAACAAAAAATTCAAGGTATGGTACAGAATATGCAAATAGCTCCCTTTTGTTAGAGGCATGAGAGGATAAGAATAGTTATATCTGCAAGTCATATGTGCATAAAGATGCTCTACTTGAAATGAATACAGATGAGTATTTAGGAAATGCAGGAAGAGTTAGGGAAGTGGGTTAAGAAAAAAACATCCAGATTGCTCTGAAGCAGTAATCAGTGCTTTCTGTTGTAGAGAGTAAATCCATAAAATGGATAAACTCTATTATGGAACTCTGCTTTTACAAACAAAGGCAATGAAAAGGACCAAGCGGAAAGTAATTCATGTTACCTCCCCTAAATCATTTACTGCAGTAGCTACAGAAGACAGGTGAAGGCAGTGGTTTTCAGTTGGCACCAGGACTGGGTGGATGGTAGAAGGGATAGCCCAACAGTACAGAACTATGTTTAATAAAGATAGTAGAAACTTCCCAGAGTAGGAATGTGTTCTTCTAGAAATGGAGAAATACCTAGAAAGCCAGTTGCTTGTTGTTTTAGTCACTAAGTCGTGTCTGACTCTTTTGCAACACTATGGACTATAGCCCTCCAGGCTACTCTGACCATGGAATTTTCCAGACAAGAATACTGGAGTGAGTTGCCATTTCTCTCCAGGGGATCTTCTCGACTGAGAAGATTTGTGCATCAAATCCACATCTCCTTCATTGGCAGGCAGATTCTTTACCACTGAAATTCTTAGCTACCATGGGAGCCCTTAGGAAAGCCAACAGGATACTACAAATTAAGTGATACTTGAGAAAAATTCATAGTGTATCTTATCCTTTCATCCAAGTAGACCTTTCAGAGATAGCTACTCTAGAAACCAGAGAGATAGGAAGATGTAAGTAGCTGCTTCTAACCAAGATTATGACTTTATCAATGGTGGAGGAGACAGATTAGAGGTTTTCAGTTTTCCAACTAGAGAGAAGATATCAGGACTTTGCAAATCACACTAAGGTTTCCCTCCCTGCCCCCTCCAAGAAAACTAGCATTTTATCTAATTCAAGAGCAGAACTTCTAAACATAAGGGTATCTCCCATCCTATTGGGGTCTCTACTTGAGAAAACTATTTAATCTTTTAAACTTTATTTCACTTTAAGAAAATACAGATCTCTGCATTTGGATAATTTCTCAAACCGAATTGGAAAACAGTATAAGAAGGTTGTCTACAAACAGTACCAAGATGACTCCTTCACCAAACGCCTGGAGGATCCCAGTAGCGAAGGAGATGGGATCTTGGGCCCTATTATCAGAGCCCAGGTCAGAGACACACTGAAAGTAAGTAACAGAAATACAGAACCATGGAAGAACTTGAATAGTGAAAAACAGATGATAAGTACTGGTTATTTTTTTTTTTAACGTGTCCATGTAATTTTTAATTCAAATATGGTTTTAATTCTTTTTATTTGTGTGTATTATAGGCTATCTCATAATATAAATCATCTAAAATAGTTGATCAGATTATAAAGGAATAAACCAAGGAGCCGATGTAACTGGGGTGAAGGATAGTGTAGGGACAAAAAAATAAAGCCAAGGATAAGTATGATGAAACACATACCATATGCTCCTATAATGTCTGCAAATTTTGTCCTAGGCTTTCTAGCAGCCAAAATAAACAGGTAAATAGGTCAGGCAAGATTCACAGTAGTCATAAAATAAGTACAATTTCCCCTGTTATTGAGACTTAGAGAAAGTCATCCTATGGATGCTTAAAAAGAGCATGCTGTGTGATGTAGTGATGGAATCCTTGACCCATCTACAACTGGTATGATAAATTTAAAAGCTGCATAGCTTTTTATTTAATTATATTTATTTTTAATTGATTGATGATTCTTTACAATATTGGTTTGATTTCTTTTTGGAGGCCTCGGGGTCTTCTGCTATCATTTAGCGGTTACTCTGTAAGAGTTGTTCCATATTTTCATGAGTGTTTGATGTATTTGTTGGGGGGCAGGTGATCTCCCTGCTTACTCCTCGGCCATCTTCTTCCACTTCCTAAAAGTTGCATAGCTTTTAAAAATGTTTCTCATTATAGCTGAGAAGATAAACAAATTGAATGAAAACAATTCATCAATGTGGTCTAAGCATGTAGTTCTCTGATGATTGGTCTCTGATGAACGTAAATTTTGATATGTGTCAGGAACACTGAGTGTTCCTCAGGCTGATTTCTTTACATGTTGTATCATGTCATCACCTTATCTTTTGGTAAGAACTAGACAGCAGAGAATTAAAAGTTGCAATCTTTGGCTAGATTCTAGGATGAATATAATCTGCAGATTAAGGATGACTCAAATGCTTTGGCAAGCAACCAAGTAGAAGATAAGACTAATGTTGTTTTTTTAGATTAAGGAGGCTAATTAGGACTCCTGTGTGATGAAGCTGCTTCCTTCATCTCTTCATGGAAATGAACTAAGAGGATATCTGCAGACAAAGCCAATTCTGTTCATTAAAAAAATAATAATAACCAGAGGGCAGAAAGCCACCTTTCCCCTGTTTCTCTCTTCCTTCCCTCATTTCTCATCCCTTTTAGGTGCTCTTAGAAAGTATAAAGATGCCTCATTGGAAATTCAAGATCTGGCTATTTGCTATGCCCCATCAAGAAGATGTTTTTTGAGGGACTTCCCTAGTAGTCCAGTAGCTACGACTCTGCACTTCCAGTGCAGGGGACCCGGGTTCGATCCCTGGTCAGGGGACTAGAGTCCCTGTGCCCCAACTAAGAGTTTGAATGCTGCTGTTATAAGATTCTGTGTCCCTGGAAGACTGAAGATCCTACACGCCCCAACCAAGAGCTGGTGCAGCCATGTAAATAATAAGTGAACATTAAAAGAAGAAGATGGCATCAAGGACAAGGGTTTGGGAGATCCAGCAGACTGGAGAAGGGCAGGAGCAGATTCAAAGGCAGATGTGGTCCAAGCCAAAAGAGGAGGGAAAGGGAGATGGGGCTTAACCGGGAGAGGGTGATGTACTTCTAAGGTCAGACTTCTCTTTCCATTTTCCACCTTACTATGTAAGTGGAACTCTCTCAAATGCATCTGCCAGGTGATGGGGAGAGGTGGCCCCTCACATACACAGTTATTAGTTTGCATTCACATAAACACACACACACACGCACCATCTCACAAGTAAATACGCAAAGCTAACATTGTCTGTTCTCATGATTGACCTTAAATCCCGAAATAATGGATTTGAATTAATTTTGTAGATCGTGTTCAAAAATATGGCCAGCCGCACCTACAGCATTTACCCTCACGGTGTGACCTTCTCTCCTTATGACGATGAAGTCAACTCTTCCTCAACCTCAGGTGTGACTCTTTCACGTCTACTGAATGAAATACTGACCTCTGAGAGACTGCGTATTTAGTCCTACTATCCTTCTTGCCTGTTAGTATAACTTGTACCATCAGATAGTATACATGTAGTGTGTGTGCTAAGTTGCTTCAGTGTCTGACTCTTTGTGACCCTAATGACTATAGCCTGCCAGGCTCCTCTGTCCATGGGATTCTCTAGGCAAAAATACTGGAGTGGGTTGTCATGCCCTCCTCCAGGGGATCTTCCCAACCCAGGGATGGAACCCGCATCTTCTGTGTCTCCTGCATTGACAGGCAGGTTTTTTTTTACCCCTACTGGCACCTGGGAAGCCCCAGTATACATGTAGAGGTATCCTCAGAATCACAACCAAACACTGCTCACTTCAGGGATTTTGTTTATTCTGATGACTACAAAGTATGGTGTCCTTTGTGAGTGTAATAAGCGGCCTCAAGTGGACCAATATCTAATAGCTACAAGCTATCCAGAATAAACTGTGGAAAATTCTGAAAGAGATGGAAATACCAGACCACCTGATCTGCCTCTTGAGAAATCTATATGCAGGTCAGGAAGCAACAGTTAGAACTGGACATGGAACAACAGACTGGTTCCAAATAGGAAAAGGAGTACGTCAAGGATGTATATTGTCACCCTGCTTATTTAACTTATATGCAGAGTACATCATGAGAAATGTTGGGCTGGAAGAAGCACAAGCTGGAATCAAGATTGCCGGGAGAAATATCAATAACCTCAGATACGCAGATGACACCACCCTTATGGCAGAAAGTGAAGAGAAACTAAAAAGCCTCTTGATGAAAGTGAAAGTGGAGAGTGAAAACATTGGCTTAAAGCTCCACGTTCAGAAAAAGAAGATCATGGCATCTGGTCCCATCATTTCATGGGAAATAGATGGGGAAACAGTGGAAACAGTGTCAGACTTTATTTTGGGGGGGGCTCCAAAATCACTGCAGATGGTGACTGCAGCCCGAAATTAAAAGATGCTTACTCCTTGGAAGGAAAGTTATGACCAACCTAGATAGCATATTCAAAAGCAGAGACATTACTTTGCCAACAAAAGTCCCTCTAGTCAAGGCTATGGTTTTTCCTGTGGTCATGTATGGATGTGAGAGCTGGACTATAAAGAAAGCTGAGTGCCAAAGAACTGATGCTTTTGAACTGTGGTGTTGGAGAAGACTCTTGAGAGTACCTTGGACTGCAAGGAGATCCAACCAGTCCATCCTAAAGGAGATCAGTCCTGGGTATTCATTGGAAGGACTGGTGCTGAAACTCTAATACTTTGGCCACCTCATGCGAAGAGTTCTCATTGGAAAAGACCGTGATGCTGGGAGGGACTGGGGACAGGAGGAGTAGGGGACAATAGTGGATGAGATGGCTGGATGGCATGACTGACTTGATGCACATGAGTTTGGGTGAACTGCAGGAGTTGGTGATGGACAGGGAGGCCTGACGTGCTGTGGTTCACAGGGTCGCAAAGAGCCGGACACGACTGAGCGACTGAACTGACTGAACTGACTGATTCAGAGTTCTGGACATCTCCCGGGAGGCTCAGTGGTAAAGAATGCGCCTGCCAATGCAGGAGCCTCAGGAGACACAGGTTCAATCCCTGGGTCAGGAAAATCCACTGGAGGAGGAAATGGCACCCCACTCCAGTATTCTTGCCTGGAAAATCCCATGGTCAGAAGAGCTTAGTGGGCATAGGGTCGTAAAAGAGTCACATATGACTTGGAGACTAAACAGCAACAACAATTCAGAGTTCTATCAAATGGAGCTTAATATAAAGAGAATATCCCTTTCTCACACTAATTCTATTGAGAGCTCAATTATTTTAAATTACTCATTCATTTTTTACTTATTTTTTCCATGAAATAATTTTGAAAATCAAAACCAATTTTGAATATATTTTCTTTTAGGCAGTAACACCATGATCAGAGCAGTTCAGCCAGGGGAAACCTACACTTATAAGTGGAACATCCTAGAATCTGATGAGCCCACAGAAAAAGATGCTCAGTGCTTAACAAGACCATATTACAGCAATGTGGACATCACAAGGGACCTTGCTTCTGGACTGATAGGGCTTCTTCTAATTTGTAAGAGCAGATCCTTGGATAAACGAGGCATACAGGTATTTTGTCTCTGAAGTAGCCTTTCAGAAATTGAGAACTTCTGATGGGAACAGAGTAGTTCTCCTTGTCAAATAATGGGGCTTTTGCTTCTGAAGAACAGAAAATATTTCGTAGTCCCTCTTTAGTGTGAATATAACAAGGCTTATTCCTTTAGTTACTTTATTGTCTTATTTATTTCTTAGATAAGTCTTATATGGACTCTACGCAGAAGACAAGTCTACAGTGCTATAACAGTACTTTTTGTTTGTTTCGAATTCCAGATCTGTCCATACTTGCTACGTGATAAGCAAGTCACTTAGTTTCTCTTTATTTTTTCCTTTCATCAAAACAGTATTATTTCTTCCTAAAATTTTTACAGAGCTGTTTCAGGGCTCAGTGAGACATTACCCGGTAAAAGTGACTCTCACAGGGTTTTGTCCATGAGGGGTTCACAGATGTCTGAATTTGTGGTCCCACGGGCCCCGAGACCTGTGTGCCTTTGGTTTCTGAGAACTCAGTGTTGTAGGTAGTCCATAGGCTAGGATACTGATCACTGAACACAGCACTTCCATCCTCCAGAGGGCAGCAGACATTGAGCAGCAGGCTGTGTTTGCTGTGTTCGATGAGAACAAGAGCTGGTACATTGAGGACAACATCTACAAGTTTTGCGAGAATCCTGAGAAGGTGAAACGTGATGACCCCAAGTTCTATGAGTCAAACATCATGAGTAGTAAGTTGGAGCACTCTTTTTGTCCATCCGTTTTTTANATGCAGGAGCCTCAGGAGACACAGGTTCAATCCCTGGGTCAGGAAAATCCACTGGAGGAGGAAATGGCACCCCACTCCAGTATTCTTGCCTGGAAAATCCCATGGTCAGAAGAGCTTAGTGGGCATAGGGTCGTAAAAGAGTCACATATGACTTGGAGACTAAACAGCAACAACAATTCAGAGTTCTATCAAATGGAGCTTAATATAAAGAGAATATCCCTTTCTCACACTAATTCTATTGAGAGCTCAATTATTTTAAATTACTCATTCATTTTTTACTTATTTTTTCCATGAAATAATTTTGAAAATCAAAACCAATTTTGAATATATTTTCTTTTAGGCAGTAACACCATGATCAGAGCAGTTCAGCCAGGGGAAACCTACACTTATAAGTGGAACATCCTAGAATCTGATGAGCCCACAGAAAAAGATGCTCAGTGCTTAACAAGACCATATTACAGCAATGTGGACATCACAAGGGACCTTGCTTCTGGACTGATAGGGCTTCTTCTAATTTGTAAGAGCAGATCCTTGGATAAACGAGGCATACAGGTATTTTGTCTCTGAAGTAGCCTTTCAGAAATTGAGAACTTCTGATGGGAACAGAGTAGTTCTCCTTGTCAAATAATGGGGCTTTTGCTTCTGAAGAACAGAAAATATTTCGTAGTCCCTCTTTAGTGTGAATATAACAAGGCTTATTCCTTTAGTTACTTTATTGTCTTATTTATTTCTTAGATAAGTCTTATATGGACTCTACGCAGAAGACAAGTCTACAGTGCTATAACAGTACTTTTTGTTTGTTTCGAATTCCAGATCTGTCCATACTTGCTACGTGATAAGCAAGTCACTTAGTTTCTCTTTATTTTTTCCTTTCATCAAAACAGTATTATTTCTTCCTAAAATTTTTACAGAGCTGTTTCAGGGCTCAGTGAGACATTACCCGGTAAAAGTGACTCTCACAGGGTTTTGTCCATGAGGGGTTCACAGATGTCTGAATTTGTGGTCCCACGGGCCCCGAGACCTGTGTGCCTTTGGTTTCTGAGAACTCAGTGTTGTAGGTAGTCCATAGGCTAGGATACTGATCACTGAACACAGCACTTCCATCCTCCAGAGGGCAGCAGACATTGAGCAGCAGGCTGTGTTTGCTGTGTTCGATGAGAACAAGAGCTGGTACATTGAGGACAACATCTACAAGTTTTGCGAGAATCCTGAGAAGGTGAAACGTGATGACCCCAAGTTCTATGAGTCAAACATCATGAGTAGTAAGTTGGAGCACTCTTTTTGTCCATCCGTTTTTTATTCCCGTGCTGAAGTGTGACTTTAAGAGGCAGAGGTATGAATTAGAATCCACTCACGTCTCGGTCTCATTTCCAGTCCAAGAATTTGGTGATGAAATCACTGGGTGATAAAGAAGTCTTTTTACAGCAAGAGGTCAATGCTTGTTATCCTTCGACACCCTGTTGGTTTCCTGCTTCAAATACGTGTGTGTGTGTGTGTGTGTTTGTGTGTGTGTGTGGGGGGGTGCATGAACACATGCCCTGAGCCGGGAAGAACAGGGTGAAGGGAGAGGGTGGGTGAGGGAAGAGGCCTTGATCAGAGGTATCTGAGGATTTTAGATGGGGTGCAAGGTTAATAGTCTTTATGCCCAGGGCAGAAACAAGTTAAATGATCTAAAGCTAGACTGTCAAATCAAACTAAGCAAAATGCAAACAGGGAGCCAAGAGTCTTAGAAAGCCTATCCGTGAAGAGGTTTGAAGTGAGCTGTAAGAAGTACAGAACAGAAAGAATAATCTGAGTCAAGATTCAGCAGGCTTTTCTGTAATTTTAAAGTCTGTGCTCAAACCCACTGCTATGGGAAGTCTGGGAGAAATTTCACTGAGCCAGCTAGAAGCAAACTTTTCCACAAGGGTCAGAGTCCCTTTCCTCAGAGCTGGGAGTCACTGAACTCATTTTCTCTCATAAATAATCACAGAAAGGAGGACAATTTCTCCACAGTCTGTTCATATAATTTCAGATGACTGACAGTTGATGATTATTAGAACTGGCAGTTACCAGGAAAATAACTCTGAACAGGGAGTCAGCCTCAGCTTTTTTTGCTTAATTTCATTTTGGCAGCAAACCTGTCATAGTTCTAGACCAGCGCTGTCCATTTGAAATTATATATGAGCCATCAATACAATTTAAAATTTTCTAGTAGACATGTTAACATTAAAGAGAGAAAAGTGAAGTTTGTTTTAGTAATATATTTTAATATATTGCAAATATTATCATTTAAACATATAATCAATATTAAAATTAAAGAGATTTACTTTATTTCTTGCTAAGTCTTGGAAATCCCGTGTGTATTTTATACTCACAGCACGTCTCAATCCGGATTATCCATATTTCAAGTGCCCAATAGTCACTAGTGGCTAGTGGCTACCATATTAGTGCAGCTATAGACCATTTAGAAAAGCTTCCAGAATCAGGTACAAAGTAAAAACACATTAGGTCAGCTATGTGATAAGTATTTAAGTGCTCACTAGTGCCAGGCATTATACTAGGATGAGGGTTATAATGGTAACCCTGGCAGACATAGACCCTGCCCTCATAGAAATCATCTGTGATTTTATTAACATGCTTAGTATATAAGTAAATACTGATACTGCCCAAAAATGTATCCCATTGAAAGAGAATGAAAATGTCTGAACTTGATAGCTGAGTGCAAACTAGAGATTAGATAAATGCTAAGATGGAGCAATAAAAACGGCAAAATATGCTAAATAGGCTTCGTTTCTAGGGATAATTACTTGTATTCAATAACCAATGCTTCAAGAATTTGATTTTCTTATATTATGCTTTTTCTCCAGGTAAAATTACTCTAGATAATATTCTAAGTTGACCCTCAGAATATCTTTGAAAGCAGACCTAGAGTATAAAATATACACTTAACAAATGAATGAATAAATTAATGTGAATGAAAGGCTTTGTTCTTATCCTGACCTTTCTCCCTTGGCTAACTTTAAAGAATAAGTTCTTATTTGAAAAGTCCGTGTTTGATGTCCAGTCTGGTCAAGCTTATCCCATATAATCACCAAGACATAACCAGAGTATCATTGGGTTTTCATTGGCCACATTCCCTTTTGTTGGTACAGGCCTGATGTTTTAACAGATTTCGCTCTTTCAGCTATTAATGGCTATGTGCCTGAGAGCATACCCACACTAGGGTTCTGCTTTGATGACACCGTCCAGTGGCACTTCTGCAGTGTGGGAACCCAGAATGACCTTTTGACCATTCACTTCACTGGGCACTCATTCATCTATGGAAAGAGGCACGAGGACACCTTGACCCTTTTCCCCATGCAGGGGGAATCCGTGACTGTCACAATGGACAATGTTGGTAAGACTTGGATATTTAGAGGGGATCCTCTGCTCTGCCTGGTCTGCTGCAGCTCTTCAGACTACCACACTTCCTGGGCTTCTCTCTCTGATTCCTGGCGGGCTTTCCTTTCAATACTATTCATGATTTCCGTTGGGGGAATTGATTACTCAAATGGGTCCAGTTCTTTATGCGCATTTCACTTATCCTTCTCTGGGCTAAGTGAGAAGCAAAGATAATAACGATAAAAGGATCAGGTATGACTTTGAGAAGAAAGTGTGAGCATTCAGCCACAGCACATTTCTTTTACCAAATGCCTTTTTCAGCTTTTTAAGACAGCCATCCCACACTAGGGTTAGCAATAATCCAGTATAGTGCCTTAGAGTTGGGCTTCACAGATAGCTGTCATGGCCTTGGAGTTCATCAGATCCAGGTTCAAAACCTGCTCTGCCATTTGATATCTGTTTAACCTTGGACAAGTAACTCCACCTCACTGAGCCTCAGTTTATTAATCTGAAAAACAGAACAATAACACTTTACAGAGTTGCTCTGACATTTGTTGTCAGAGTGCCAAGTGCCTAGGACTCAGTAGACAATCAACATGTTATATCTATGGAAGATTTGCCAGGAAATCACATACCATTTCAAAGAGATTCAGTATTGTCCTGGATCCACTTGAATTATTTATTCCTTAGAAATAGAGCTTTGATATTCAAAAACCACTTCATTCTTGGGCTTCCCAGGTGGTTCAGTAGTAAAGAACCCGCCTGCCAATGCAGGAGACATAAGAGACCTGGGTTTGATCCCTGAGTTGGGAAGATCCCCCTGGAGAAGGGCATGGCAACCCACTCAAGTATTCTTGCCTGGAGAATTCCATGGACAGAGGAACCTGGCAGGCTATAGTCCATAGCATCGCACAGAGTTGGACATGACTGAAGTGACTTAGCATACATGTACATTTCATTCTTGATTCATCTCTTTTTGAATATATTCTAAAACAGGGACTCTCAAACTATTTGTGCTGAAAGTTTTTTCTCCCTAATCTGCACCGACCAAAATTTTGGGTCCATATTCTGTCAAATGAGATCAATGTGCTGATCACACGGCTGGATGTCATGGAAATGTCAGATTGCAAAAAGGTTTCCTATACCCTTTCCTCTCGATTTCATTCCTTATGTCACTGTGGAACAGTAACCAGCGGTTCACAGAGCAATTGTGGTCCACAGACCACATTGTCCCTGATGAAAGTTCACTGGAAATTATCTGCTACAATGGACCGTAGGGTTCTAAACATCTTTTTCTGTCCTCAGAGTTCTCTCTTCTGTTTGTTTCTCTTTTGTAGGAACTTGGATGTTAACCACCATGAATTCCAATCCAAGAAGCAAAAAACTACGGCTGAGGTTCAGGGATGCTAAGTGCATCCGGAATGATGATGATGACTCCTATGAGATTATATATGAACCTTCAGGATCTACAGCCATGACTACAAGGAGAATGCATGATTCTTCAGAAAGCAAAGATGAAAATGATGCTGACTCTGATTACCAGGACGAACTGGCTTTAACACTAGGTCTTAGGTCATTCAGAAATTCATCACTGAATCAGGAGAAAGATGAGCTCAACCTTACCGCCCTAGCTCTGGAGAAAGACTCTGAATTCATTCCTCCAAGTGCCAATAGAGATCTTGGTTCAAATTCTTCTTCCCCAAGTCATGTTAGCAGGCTTACTGCCAACAACTCTGCAGAACCTATGAAAACTCTTCTGCACCTGGAAGCCCCTGTGGCTGGTCCCCCCCTGGAACACGCTGGCTTAGATAAGAACTCAGCTCTCAACCCTCCCATGGCAGAGCATGCCAGCCCTTATTCTGAAGACCATAGAGAAGATCTTCCACTCTCAGATGTCACAGGGATAAGCCTACTTCCATTTGGCACAGGATTCAAAAATCAAAAACCTGCTGAACGTCAAAAATTCCAGGTAGGAAGAGGCCGAGCAGCAAAGCATAGGTTCTCCCAGACGGAATCCCCAGCACATAAAACCAGGACACGTTTAAGCCAAGACAACTCCTCTTCTTCCAGAATGGGGCCCTGGGAGGACATTCCCAGTGATCTGTTACTCTTACAACAAAAGGATCCATCTAAGATTCTGAATGGAGAATGGCATTTGGTTTCTGAGAAAGGCAGTTATGAAATAATCCAAGATGCTAATGAAGACAAGACTGTTAATAAGTTGCCAAACAGCCCCCAGAATGCCTCAAGGACTTGGGGAGAAAACATCCCTTTCAAAAACAGTCATGGAAAGCAGAGTGGCCACCCAACATTTTTGGTAACTAGACGTAAACCTCTACAACACAGACAGAATAGAAGAAATAGTAGATTGAAGGAAGGCCTTCCGTTAATTAGGACACGAAGAAAGAAAAAGGAAGAGAAGCCTGCATACCATGTTCCTCTATCTCCAAGGAGTTTTCACCCTCTGAGAGGAGAGGTCAATGCCTCATTTTCAGACAGAAGACATAATCACTCATTGTTACTCCATGCGTCCAATGAAACATCTCTTTCCATAGACCTCAATCAGACATTTCCCTCTATGAACCTTAGCCTTGCAGCCTCACTTCCTGATCATGACCAGACCTCACCAAATGACACCAGTCAGACTAGCTCCCTTCCAGATCTTTATCCAACGGTGAGCCCAGAGGAACACTATCAAACATTCCCTATTCAAGACTCTGATCCAACACATTCTACTACAGCCCACAGTAACAGATCTCCTCCCACACAGCCCAGCCAGATACCCAACTATGACCTAAGAAACAAGGCCATCCCTACTGATGTGAGTCAAATTTTCCCTTCCTTGGTACTTGAAGTCTGGCAGACAGCTACCTCTCTAGACCTCAGTCAACCATCCATCTCCCCAGATCTTGGCCAGATGGCCCTTTCCCCAGACCTCGGCCAGGAGTCTCTCTCTCCAGACCTCAGCCAGGAGTCTCTCTCTCCAGATCTTGGCCGGACAGCCCTTTCTCCAGACTTCAGCCAGGAGTCTCTCTCTCCAGACCTCAGTCAACCATCCATCTCCCCAGATCTTGGCCAGATGGCCCTTTCTCCAGACCTCGGCCAGGAGTCTCTCTCTCCAGACCTCAGCCAGGAGTCTCCTTCTCCAGACCTTGGCCGGACAGCCCTTTCTCCAGACCTCGGCCAGGAGTCTCTCTCTCCAGACCTCGGCCAGCTTGATCTCAAGGAGACATCCCCTCCCCTAGATCTTGATCAGACATCCCACACTTCTGAATCAAGTCAGTCATCGCCTCTTCCAGAATTTGGTCAGACTTTCCCTTATGCAGATATTGGTCAGATGCCATCTCCTCCACCAGACTCCACACTAAATAACACTTTTATACCAGAAGAATTTAATCCACCGGTTGTAGTAGGCCTCAGTAGAGATGATGGAGATTATATTGAAATTATTCCAAGGCAGCAGGAAGAGAGCAGTGAAGAAGACTATGGTGAATTTGAGTTTGTAGCCTATAATGACCCTTACCAAACTGATCTTAGGACAGATATCAGCTCCTCCAGAAATCCTGACAACATTGCAGCATGGTACCTCCGCAGCAACAATGGGAACAGAAAAAATTATTACATTGCAGCTGAAGAAATATCCTGGGATTATTCAAAATTTGTGCAAAGGTTTGACCATTTCTTATATTCTCATTTTCTCCACTAATGCTAGAAAAAGTAATTAAAACAGTCTAAGAAGATGATTTTGGACAAATCATGCTAAGTATAATTTAGTTTTCCTATGTAGTACAACTTGGCTTATACTGTTTCCATTGTCAGTTTCAAGATAAGTTTTTCCACTTCAGGTGACATCTGGACAACACAAGAGCCTTCATTGTGAGAAGTCTTTGATATGCTGTATTTAAAACAGCACCCTCCTCTCTCTTCTTTTCTCATCAAAGATGTTCCTATTCCTTCTTGCAGAGCCCAGTCTATCAATGTTGTTGTTGTTTAGTTGCTGAGTCATGTCTGACTCATTGTGATCCCATGGACTAGCCTGCCAGGCTCCTCTGTTCATGGGGTTTCCTAGGCAGAATACTGGAATGGCTTGCCATTTCTTCCTCCAGGGATCTTCCCCACCCAGGGATTGAAACTGCATCTCCTGTGTCTCCTGTTTTGGTAGGCAGATTCTTTACCACTAGCACCACCTGGGAAGCGACTTATCACTAGCTATAGGATAATCAATATGACTTTACTAAAGTTGGCTTCAAATCTAAATTTGTGATGTAGAAATCTTTTGCCATTACTTAACAAAAACATTTTTAAATTGCTTACTGATCAGTATGAAGTATATACCATCTTGGTGAAGATTAAGTCAAATTCCATGTGATTCTAGTTGCAGAGGTCAAGGGTATAAAGTAGCTTAGAAGCAAAAAGCAAGTTTATACTTGATTGAGCCATTCATTAGATTATGATTCATCGTGATTGGAACTTTTATTTTAACTTGGTTTATAGCATCACTCAGTTAATAATTCTTTGTGTGTGTGTGTGCTCAGTCGTGTCTGATTCTTTGTGACCCCATGGACTGTAGCCCACCAGGCTCCTCTCTCCATGGAATTCCCTAGGCAAGAATACTGGAGTGGGTTGCCATGCTCTCCTCCAAGGGATCTCCCCGACCCAGGAATTGAACTTGCATCTCTTATGTCTCCTACATTGACGAGCAGGTTCTTTACCACTAGTGCCACCTGGGAAGTCCAATAACTCCTTAATGAGGGCTTATTCTCTGCTAGGCATTGTGCTAAGTGCTGAGACAGTAAAAGAGAATATAAACGCACATGATTCCTGCTCTGATGGAACTTGTGTCTAGTTGGGCAGGTAGATATGGACCAAGTGCTCATATAAATAAGGGTAAAAAAAAATAACCATGATGAAGACCAATAAGGAAAGGTGATCGATGGTGATATGAGAAGTGGGAAGTCTGAGTGGAAAAGTGACATTTGAGTTGAGATCTGAAAATGAACAGGAGGTGGAGAGGGGAGAGCATTCTAGACAGAGAAAACAGCATGATGAAGGCCCTGGGGAAGGAGGAAGCCCTGAGACTAAAGGCCTTCGTGGCTGGAGCTCAAGATGAGGGTGCGTGCTAAGAAAGTGTTTGGCTAGCTCTGTAGAGATAAGATACTACTAGGCTTTGTGGGCCCTGGGAAGAATTCTGATGTTTTTCCAAGAGCAGAGAGAAACCCTTCACAAGTTTTAAGCCACTCCTAGTTGATTGGGATATTTGCAGTCTTTTTAACAAGGAGTTACACCAAGTGGGCCCCAAGATCTGCTTCAGCTCTAACATTTTAGGGTTTTAGCCACTTTTCAATCATAGAGTTGAAGGAGTTGATGCAATTTTGTAAGTGGATTGACTTACAACAGAGAGTTTTTAATGGATTGACATGCATTTTTTAAAGTTCAGTTCAGTTCAGTCGCTCAGTCATGTCCGACTCTTTGCAACCCCATGAATCATAGCACGCCAGGCCTCCCTGTCCATCACCAACTCCTGGAGTTCACTCAGACTCACGTCGATCGAGTCAGTGATGCCATCCAGCCATCTCATCCTCGGTCATCCCCTTCTCCTCCTGCCCCCAATCCCTCCCAGCATCAGAGTCTTTTCCAATGAGTCAACTCTTCACATGAGGTGGCCAAAGTATTGGAGTTTCAGCTTTAGCATCATTCCTTCCAAAGAAATCCCAGGACTGATCTCCTTCAGAATGGACTGGTTGGATCTCCTTGCAGTCCAAGGGACTCTCAAGAGTCTTCTCCAATACCACAGTTCAAAAGCATCAATTCTTTGGCGCTCAGCCTTCTTCACAGTCCAACTCTCACATCCATACATGACTACTGGAAAAACCATAGCCTTGACTAGACGGACCTTAGTTGGCAAAGTAATATCTCTGCTTTTGAATATGGTATCTAGGTTGGTCATAACTTTTCTTCCAAGGAGTAAGCTAGTTTTCATTTTAATTTGCTCAAGTATGGAAAACCACATTGGACCGGGTTCTGTATTCTGGGATGACAAGACAGAGAAAGAAGAGAAAGGGGTATAAGAAGCAACTACAAATTCTTGGGGATAGCTGATGACATGGTAGCTGATGGCCATATTTATACTGTCTAAATATAGCCCATAGCTTTCACAAAAGCTAGCTGTACCCTAATAAATTAAAATCAAAGTGCAACTAGAGTAAGCAAACACAACACGTGGTGTGATTCAGAGAAATTATTTCATTAATCTGGTGCCTGACATTTCCATATTAAAACTCTGAGTTTAAGAGACTCTCCTGTGACTTCCTATTTAACTGTAACACCCTTTAGTATATGAGAATACCTAGTTTATCTGGGGATTGCTAAGCAAGTTCCTGAGGAAGTAAGGTTTTCTAGAGTGTAAAGAGATAAAAACCAGTTCCTTCAGAACCTCATGTGTATCGCCTGGGAGAATCCCATGAATAGAGGAGCCTGGCCTGCCACAGTCCATCGGGTCACAAAGAGTCAGGCATGACTGAAATGACTTAGCACACACATTCATGTATGTTCTAGGGGACTGTATACCATGCTTAGAGTCTGGAAGAATGGGATTACTAGTGTAGCAAGACTAGAAAGAAGGCAGAATGGGATCAATGATGGCTTATATTGTATAACAAATACTATGAGATTCATGGGTGAGCTTCTGGTCTGTTTCCCAGATTCTTAGAGAAGGAAATGGCAACCCATTCCAGTATTCTTGTCTGGAGAATCCCATGGAGTGTAGCCTGTCAAGCTCCTCTATCCATGGGGTCACAAGAGTTGGATACAACTTAGCGACTAAACCACCCAGACTCTAGGGAAATTTAATACTCAGTAGGAAAATCTGATATGCTCTAGCCCCAGACTGAGCTGGTGAACCACATGCAGAATAACGTGATTTAGCAAAAGCAAATGTGGGGAGAGTGGCTACTTTCAGAATATAAAACACCCACCCATCCAGTGGCCTTTACAGAGGTGACCCTCTAAATCAACTGACCATTATCATCTGCCTGTCCCAAACCCTGGCACTATTCCATTGCATGACTTTCTCTGCTTTTAAAATTAAAATCTGCTATGTTGATATCTGATTATATTTGTCATTCATTAAAATTGCAGTTGTTGCTGTTCAGAAGCTAAGTTGTGCCTGACTCTTTGTGACCCCATGGACTGTAGCCCACCAGGCTCCTCTGTCCATGAGATTTTCCAGGCAAGGATACTGGAATGGGTTGCCATTTCCTCCTCCAGGAGATCTTCCCAACCCAGGGATCCAGCCCTTTCTCCTGCATTGGCAGGCAGATTCTTTACTGCTGAGCTACCTGGGAAGCCTTATTCATTAATACATAAAATAAATATCTGCTTACTATTTGCCAGGTACCTTGCTAGGCACTGGAAATAAAAATTTTAAGCAAGCTAAGCACAGTCCCTGATCTCATGGGGCTTTCACTCTAATGGCAGAGTCAGATTTTAATAGATAATCTCACAAATAAATAATTTACTATATATACTATAGAAACCCTATAAGAATACTACAGGGATTTACTGTATATACTACAGTAACTTTGTAGAAATTTAGGGAATGTTAGAGAGAGATTTGATCCAGTCTAAAGGGTCATAGGAGGATATGCTTAGAAATAATACGTGAGATGGGAGCTGAATGATATTTACTGGCTTATGACTTTAGTCACTTATATTTTAATTCATTTGTTCATCAAATATTTTCAAATATCCTGTTTATACTAGATGCTATGTTCAGAAACAGAGAATTTCCTCAATTCTTTGAACGGTCTTTAATTTGTTCTTTTAAACAAATGCTATTACTTTCATTTCAGTGAAGACACTGACGATGTTCCAGAGGACACCGTATACAAGAAAGTAGTTTTCCGAAAGTACCTTGATAGCACTTTTACCAAACTTGATCCTCAGGGGGAGTATGAAGAGCATCTTGGCATACTTGGTCCAGTCATTAGAGCTGAAGTGGATGATGTTATACAAGTAAGTTATCTTTGGAGCACTGATAAGATCATCAGAGGAATTTCCACAAGCACCAGAGGGCTGTAGAGATGGAAATGGCAAGAAAGCTATAGGTGACTTACTTATTTTCTAAAATTAACAAATAACTACATTTCTTTTCATGACTGCTTACCAACTCACTTGCCACTCTTCAAGAAAAAAAAAAAAAAAAGAAATGATCTCACAGTTTTATTTCTTCCCCTGCCAAGTTCCTGTTCATTCTATATGGACCAATTCCATCTCTCTGAAGAGACTTTCTTTAATTGTCTCAACCTCTCCTAAACATTCAACTGAATTGCTCCTCCCAGGCATTCCCCCCAAATCCCATCCATACTTTGTTTATAGTTCCTTTTGTCTCCAGATCTTTAACTGGAGTTCACATGTGCATATCTCTTTACACCAGTAGCTTGAAATCTTATTGTGAGTAAAATCAAAGCCTCATTCATTTTCAGATCTGTAGCACCTAAATTTATCATTTCATTTGTAGATAATCTTTGAGCCTAAAAACAAACCTGTTTTGGTGTTTCTGGAGAAAACTACATGGACCCTATCTCATTGGATGGTTGTAAAATTAGATTAAATAATACACAAAAATTATTTTGCAATTCTAAGCATTCAGTATATCTTAGATTCAACTGAATAGCCATCCAGTTTAGCCCATAATGCTGACATTTTGGGGGTTGGACTTTATTAAGCATAAATACATTTGTGAATCATTCCTTTCTTTTTAGGTTCGTTTTAAAAATTTAGCATCCAGACCATATTCTCTTCATGCCCACGGGCTTTCCTATGAAAAATCATCAGAAGGAAAGACTTATGAAGATGACTCTCCTGAATGGTTTAAGGAAGACAATGCTATTCAGCCCAATAACACTTACACCTATGTATGGCACGCCACTACACGATCTGGGCCAGAAAACCCTGGATCTGCCTGTCGGGCTTGGGCCTACTACTCAGCGGTGAACCCAGTAAGCATAGCCATTGAAAATTTTTGTCGTTCCCCTAAGTTGAGTCCATCAAATGGAATGTCACAATTTCCTAGTAAATAACTGTCCTGCCTTACATGAGACATGTGTAAGGATCAGGGTCTACAGTCAACTGCTACCAAAACCAGGGACTCTCCATGCAGATCTTCAGAAGACAGTGAGAAGCATTTGTTCAGTGGAAAGGAGGAAGGATTACTTAAGTGGTTAGCCCCAGTTAGAGTGACTGCTTTACAGAAGAAGATGTTTATCTGCAATTTCCTTGAAGAAGTATTAGCTTTCTCCTGCTTTTTCTTTTTTTAAAATAAAAGAACTATAAATTCAAGATTCCCCCATTCTGATGGTGGTAGAGAGAGCATAGACTTAGATGTCAATTTCTATCCTATCACTTACTGTGTAGCCCTAGGAAAGTTACTTGATCTCCCTCAGCCACGGTTCCCAGAGTTAAAAGTGAAGCAAGAGTACATAGCACATAAAGTAGGCACTTGGTAATATTTGTTCAATCAATGAATTTATTTTTTACCATATAGGATTGTTGTCGGAATTAAATAAGATACTACAGGGAAAATATTTAACCTAACAGATGCTCAATAAATAGTATTTATAATAGTATCCCTATCATTATCATCACCATAATTATCATTACTACCATGTTGAAATAAGGGATTAATCAGAACAAGGCAATATGAGCATCACAGAATGAAGACAATAAATATCCAGGTTTATTAAGCTATAATTCATTTATAATCATCAACTTCAGAGCCTCTGAGAAGGTCTCCTTTTCAATAGGATCCATGATTGTCAAAAGAGCAAAGAAAATCTCGAGAAACCGTGAATGTGTGCTGTCTGCTCTTATTGTCTTCCAGGAAAAAGATATCCATTCAGGCTTGATAGGGCCTCTTTTGATCTGCCGGAAAGGGACACTTCATAAGGAGACCAACATGCCTGTGGACATGAGAGAATTTGTCCTACTTTTTATGGTCTTTGATGAAAAGAAGAGCTGGTATTATGACAAGAAGCCCACAAGGTCTTGGAGACGTGCATCCTCAGAAGTAAAAAACTCCCATGAGTTTCATGGTATTTTCCTCTGACTTTGATCTCATCTCTGAACCAGCTTACTGGGTGACAGTGATTCCTGCCCATAGGTCTTCTCAAAGTCAGACATAAGATGCTTCTGTGGAAACAGGAGCTCTAACTAAAACCAGATCCTTAAATGTCTATGAGGCTGATGTCACCTGGCAGGTGACAGTGTAGGTGAAAGAGAGCAGACAAAATCTGAAAGATAGCACACAAGGCTGCTGCAAAACAAACCCAAACAAACCAACAAAAGCCACTGGGCTTCAGCTAGTAACATAAATTGGAAAGGAATTAGTATTATTCTGCAATTAAACAGTTCATAAATCTGTTTCTTGATCTCTAAAGGATCAATTATTTATGTAGAAGTGATCTCCCACATATACTCCCAAAATAAGAATGACTGTCATATTTGTAACTCTCAGCAGTTCACAGGTGGAACTCAAAGAATATGAGAAGAAAGTGATTTACAAAACTGGGTAGCCAGGTAAGAGAGTAAGAGTGCCAAGGCAGCATTTGGGTGGGAAAAGAGGGGAGAGTATGTCTGCTCTGAAATCCATTTGGGAATTTAGTCAGTAAATTGGCAGTGGAATTATAATTTTAGGGAAAGGCAGAATTTAGGATATGGTGAACAACGATATCCTAAGTAATTAGGATTTAGAAATCCTAAATTTCTAAAGAATTTGGGAATTAGAAAACAAATGAAGATCCTATTTTCAGAGTTTGATGAATAGAGATGGTTGCTATGAGATTTCTGATCAGAAAGTTCCTGTGCTTTGGGTGATGGGTCAGTCAGTCAATGTAATAGGAAAGAAGAAAGTTGCTATTGCTTCAAGAATTAAAAGAAAAAAAAAAAAGACACTATAAGCAATATTCAATTCACTGTCATCTCTCCCAGCCAGTCATCAAGGCTAAGCTAGTCTATGCTCCCTCTCCCACTCTGTTTACATACTCAGACTACCCCTTTTTAGCTTATTCTTCCTAATTAAACTTCTACAATTGTAGAATTCAATCTGATCTCAGATTGAAAACAATAACAAAACAATATGATTTACAATCTGCTCCAAAACCCCACCCTCTGGACTCTGCTTATCACACAAATTTAAAAAATTCTATTATACAGTCTAGAATAGAGTCAATTGAGAGCTGACCAAGAGACTCCAGGCAGAGCTTTCTTTTCTCTTCTCCTACCATCTCTAGGCCTTTCAGCCCAAGGTGCTTGGTCTCAAGGTAGGAAGCACATCATCTGAAAACCTCTCAACCCAGTGGGAAAGCACAGACTGCAGAAGCAGACAGGCTGTCTCGTGGTTATGTCCTTTACCTGCTCCGTACCCTCGAGGCCCTGCTTCCTGATTATTCGAGGAAAGACTAAAATGCATCCTGTTTAATTTTAGTTTTAAATGTAATGTCATCTAAATTGCTGTAATTTGGTAATCTTCCACTGTCAAACTTATCAGGATATTTGATAAGCAGACCACCTATGCCTGGCCTCTGCTGCTGCTGCTAAGTCACTTCAGTCATGTCCGACTCCTAGTGACCCCATGGACTGCAGCCCACCAGGCTCCTCCATCCATGGGATTTTCCAGGCCTCTGCAGTATGCACTAAGTAAATATGTGTTGAATTAATAAATGAATGAATGAACTCTATCACTCAACTAAATTCAGCAAGTGTTTATTGAGCACTTGATACTTTGAGCATCTTTTCTTCTCTATCCTGATGTAATGGTTTGACCTAATAAATGCTGGAGATAACCTTTATTTTTAGGAGATCTATTCACTGAAACTAAGATGAGGAGGTGAGGCTGATGTTATGAGGATGTAGACAGGTGCTCTCATATCTGATATAATTTTAAGGGGGCCAAAATGATCTCAACTCTTCTCCCTCCAAAAATTCATTTGCTTGGTTCCTGAAATTCCACAATAGTTCCTTTAACTTTAGAAGAATAAACAACAACAGCTACCACCACCAGCAAAACTTCTCTCACTTCAGTCCCAGTTAAGTGCAAGGTGGCCCTAAGCTTTATCATTAAAATTTTATATGTATTCTTTTTTAAGATGACCAGGTTTATCCGATGCTTAAAAACATACACACTTCAGTAAGGGGAGAGTTGATAAAGTCTGAGAACCCTGGACATCCCAGCTGGGAAAGGGGCAGAGGAGCACTCAGACAAATGAGAGGCTAAACGTGAATCTCCAAGGTTGGTGGGTCCAACAAAGATAAAGTGCAGCTTCCTAACTTTGCCTGGAACTCTCTCTGAATTTTTGGAGGCCTTAGGGTGATACACTGCATATCCCCTTACTTACCCTCTTTTCTCTAAAGACTAGAGTTCACTTATCGGCCCATATTAGTCCTTATCTTTTAAGTAGCCCAGGAAATTCATATTATAAATATAAAGAATAAATGGGTAAAGCACAGAACGGGAGACGTAAATTTGAGGAAAAGAGTGATAAACTTCTTTGGAAGGGGACTCACCTGCACTTCTGCTGCAGGCTGGTGTGAGGAGGAGAAGTGGTTCTGTTTCAGTCTCTCACTGATATTAGGAACTGTAGGAGGTCCCTCACTATGCCTGGGCAGGGTTGGGGGGTGGGTAGGCATGCGAATAATAAAGAAGATGGGTGGTGAGTGGGAGGCCCTATATTTCCTTACCAGCCTCTCTCCTGGTAGACACAGATTTCTAATTGACTGCAACTTTCTATCCTTTCAGCTATCAATGGGATGATCTACAACTTGCCTGGCCTGAGAATGTACGAGCAAGAGTGGGTGAGGTTGCACCTGCTGAACTTAGGCGGCTCCCGAGACATTCACGTGGTTCACTTTCATGGCCAGACCTTGCTAGAAAACGGCACTCAACAGCACCAGTTAGGGGTCTGGCCCCTTCTGCCTGGTAAAATTCTTGGCAATGAAAAGAGGTCCCAGAAACAAATGGCAAGGCTGTAGCTTAGCATCTGTAACTCTTTCCTATTCCCTCTTTGTGCATCTCCTTCCAAAGCAGTCAGTCATGGGCTCTGACATGGATCTTGGGCAAAGCTATATTCCAAAACTGCATGCAGAGTACAGAAGACTCAGCCAGTGTCTGCACTGTTTGCAGCAAAGCACAGACTAAATCTCCAGACCAGCTTGGTTCTACAGAGAGGCTATGTCTATGGCTTGCAGGTTCTCCCAAGCCATTATGTGCCAAGCAAGCCAGGTCTTAAGCAGATTACAAAGTGAACCCCACCAGGATCAGGCATCTGAAACATTCTATTGGGCAGAAATCAGAGACTAACCAGGATTTCAGTGTTTTGAACTCTACTCCTCAGTCTTATCACCCTGATATCTTTGGGCTGTCGAAATCTGAATCTTAAACTGACTTATGAAGTGAAGAATATATTTTTAAATGATTATAAAAGCCAAAGAATAATAAAGCTATTTAAATCTTTTCATATGCAAAATAATGACTAGGTTTAAACAAACTATAACCATCAAAAATGATTTTTATGTCCCAGTGAATTTCTTGTAGGTGTGTGAGTAGGAGTGTGTTTGATGCCACTGATCCTCAAACTGTAGTAGGCATAATAAAAACTTACAAAGCTGGTTAAAATGCAGATGCTTTGATCTGGTGGAACTTGGGCAGGAGCCCAGCAGTCTGCATTTTTAATAAGCAGCCTACCTTCCACAAATGGTATCTGAGAAGCTAGTCAAGGCAATTCTTTGATAGGATTTTGAGTGGGGAAGTTGCTGTGTGAATCAGCCTCAGAAGTAGGCACACTAGTCCAAACAGGCCCGATGTAGTTAAGGATCGGGGAAGAGAGACTCCCCAGGTGGCGCAAGGGGTAAAGAACCCGCCTACCAATGCAGGATACATGGGTTTGATCCCTGGGTTGGGAAGATCTCCTGGAGGAGGGCATGGCAACCCACTCCAGTATTCTTGCCTGAAGAATTCCATGACAGAAGAGCCTTGTGGGCTACAGCCCATGGAGTCACAAAAGAATTGGACAAGACTGAGCGACTAAAATTGGAGAAGGAAATGGCAACCCACTCCAGTGTTCTTGCCTGGAGAATCCCAGGGACATGGGAGCCTGGTGGGCTGCCATCTATGGGGTCGCGCAGAGTCGGACACGACTGAAGCGACTTAGCAGCAGCAGCAGCAGAGCGACTAAAACAACAACAAATCACACATTGAGTAAGCTAGAGCCTCACAGCAGGAGGTTCCTTGAAACTTCTGCCTATTTGGGGCTGCGCACACACTCAGGAGGGTTGAACACATGAAACAAGTGCTGAACAAATCTGCTGAACCATAAAAATAATTATAGTGTATGTAATTTTTTGTGTTTGGAATAAAGGATGTACTTATTGTTGGCATACACCCTGAAAATGGAATTGTCCTGCTGCTAAGGGNGGGTGAGGTTGCACCTGCTGAACTTAGGCGGCTCCCGAGACATTCACGTGGTTCACTTTCATGGCCAGACCTTGCTAGAAAACGGCACTCAACAGCACCAGTTAGGGGTCTGGCCCCTTCTGCCTGGTAAAATTCTTGGCAATGAAAAGAGGTCCCAGAAACAAATGGCAAGGCTGTAGCTTAGCATCTGTAACTCTTTCCTATTCCCTCTTTGTGCATCTCCTTCCAAAGCAGTCAGTCATGGGCTCTGACATGGATCTTGGGCAAAGCTATATTCCAAAACTGCATGCAGAGTACAGAAGACTCAGCCAGTGTCTGCACTGTTTGCAGCAAAGCACAGACTAAATCTCCAGACCAGCTTGGTTCTACAGAGAGGCTATGTCTATGGCTTGCAGGTTCTCCCAAGCCATTATGTGCCAAGCAAGCCAGGTCTTAAGCAGATTACAAAGTGAACCCCACCAGGATCAGGCATCTGAAACATTCTATTGGGCAGAAATCAGAGACTAACCAGGATTTCAGTGTTTTGAACTCTACTCCTCAGTCTTATCACCCTGATATCTTTGGGCTGTCGAAATCTGAATCTTAAACTGACTTATGAAGTGAAGAATATATTTTTAAATGATTATAAAAGCCAAAGAATAATAAAGCTATTTAAATCTTTTCATATGCAAAATAATGACTAGGTTTAAACAAACTATAACCATCAAAAATGATTTTTATGTCCCAGTGAATTTCTTGTAGGTGTGTGAGTAGGAGTGTGTTTGATGCCACTGATCCTCAAACTGTAGTAGGCATAATAAAAACTTACAAAGCTGGTTAAAATGCAGATGCTTTGATCTGGTGGAACTTGGGCAGGAGCCCAGCAGTCTGCATTTTTAATAAGCAGCCTACCTTCCACAAATGGTATCTGAGAAGCTAGTCAAGGCAATTCTTTGATAGGATTTTGAGTGGGGAAGTTGCTGTGTGAATCAGCCTCAGAAGTAGGCACACTAGTCCAAACAGGCCCGATGTAGTTAAGGATCGGGGAAGAGAGACTCCCCAGGTGGCGCAAGGGGTAAAGAACCCGCCTACCAATGCAGGATACATGGGTTTGATCCCTGGGTTGGGAAGATCTCCTGGAGGAGGGCATGGCAACCCACTCCAGTATTCTTGCCTGAAGAATTCCATGACAGAAGAGCCTTGTGGGCTACAGCCCATGGAGTCACAAAAGAATTGGACAAGACTGAGCGACTAAAATTGGAGAAGGAAATGGCAACCCACTCCAGTGTTCTTGCCTGGAGAATCCCAGGGACATGGGAGCCTGGTGGGCTGCCATCTATGGGGTCGCGCAGAGTCGGACACGACTGAAGCGACTTAGCAGCAGCAGCAGCAGAGCGACTAAAACAACAACAAATCACACATTGAGTAAGCTAGAGCCTCACAGCAGGAGGTTCCTTGAAACTTCTGCCTATTTGGGGCTGCGCACACACTCAGGAGGGTTGAACACATGAAACAAGTGCTGAACAAATCTGCTGAACCACAAAAATAATTATAGTGTATGTAATTTTTTGTGTTTGGAATAAAGGATGTACTTATTGTTGGCATACACCCTGAAAATGGAATTGTCCTGCTGCTAAGGGTCATTAGCAAACTCAGGCCCTTCAGCCTTTAGTTTGACACACCCCAACAGGACACTACAGAAAGAAGGACTGAAGCAACTTAGCACTCTTGCTCATGGGGGAAAAGGGGGTTCTGTTTGCAACACACCAGTTTCTCATTAACAAAGCTATCAGAAGCCACTCTATTAAAATCAGGGACAGAAAGGGTTAGGTCAGGCTCACCCCTAACTTCTCACCAAGTATTATCAGATCAGTTATCCCTTCCACAAGCCTGGGAGAAGTGGGTCAGGGAACTGGCCCACTTAAATCTTCACACCTAACACCTGCGTTAGAGAGTAGAAGGCTGGAGATCTTTTTTTAGTGTGTCTGAGGAGGATGGCCATCAGCTATTACTTTTTATTCACAATCTAGGAAATGGTCACAAATCATAGTAGAAGTATTAACTGGTGGTAGGAAATGTTAAAGATCAGAATGAATAATCAGAGGTTTCAGAAATTTCATTCTTTCAGTGCTTTTCTGAAACAATGTTTGTACACCTCTATCTAAAATGTAAACTTCATAGAAAAAATGAAACATGAAGGAAGGATGTTTTATTTTAAAAAAGAAAAACTAGAAAAATGAAGAGAAGGAAACATGTACAATATTTGTGAGGCCCAATGACTAATATTCAAGGTTGCTTTGATAAGCTGCATTATGTATGGGTTAACTTGTAACATGATATTTAGATAAATGAAAAATTTTCTTTTGTAAGGGGTATTGGAGATTTTTTAAGGTCCCAGGGCAATTTGTTTTTAGTGTGTGTGTGTGTGTGTTGTTGTTGTTTGTTTTGATACACCTGTAATACTGCCTAAAGAGAAACAGCTAACTTAAGTTATATTCTAAATCACTTGCTATGCAGAGATTTTAGGATTCAACCAGTGTTAGCCTGTTAATCTTTGGATATGCAATGTTGTCTTTTATTTTAGGTTCATTTAAAACTCTTGAAATGAAGGCATCAAAACCTGGCTGGTGGCTCCTAGACACAGAAGTTGGAGAAATTCAGAGAGCAGGGATGCAGACACCATTTCTCATCGTAGACAGAGGTATCATCCAAGAGTCACATTATTTTTTCTGTTTTAGCAGGAGAGTACCTGTTCCTAGAATATCACTAAGTTTTAGGTTGGAAATATTCAACTCTGAGAACTCTGACATAACAGAGGCATTATCTGTAGCAGTAATTGCTTTTATTCTGATCTAGAGTCTGACTATACTGCAAACATCAGTCCTCCAGGAATCTTAAACTAAATGGTTCAAACCAAAGGCATTCCTCTCATTTGCTGAAGCAAAATAAAGCATCCTCCTTCATGATTCGTGAACCATGGGAAAGCACATGTGAGAAATTCTCCAGACTTCTAGAGTAGAGGAAGGGAAAGATACCAGGAATTCAGCTATGACCAAGATATTCACTGAACTTGGCATTTTGATATTCAAGAAACACAGTTTCCATCTGTCCATCCACTAATCCAGCTAGCCAGTATTTATTAAGCACCTGTTGAGTACCAAGCACTGTGTCAACATCCAAATAGCTCAGTGACTAGCATTCCCTTCTTTGTTCAGGACATAAATAACATTGGAACTTTCAGGTCAAATTTTGAGAACACAGTCTTATGAAGGGTAGTACTTAATATTATAAAATGGTTTATTTTAAGATACAAAAAGAATGGAAATCAATTTTAAAACTATTTGCACTTCTGGATAAGTTGTTTTCCAGTAGGGTGTCATTAATTTTCATTTCTATTAAGTATCAGTCTTGCCAGTGCATTTATGATTTTATTATCAGACATATTTAAGTCAGCTGCCACACAGATAGGTGAAAACAACTAATTACTGACCCAGAAGAGGTATATCTTTAGCCATGGAGATTTTACTTCGTTATATGTGCTTTCTAAGCAAAGTTTATTCATTGTTCTATTTCTTATAGAGTGTAAGATGCCAATGGGACTAAGCACTGGCCTGATAGCTGACTCACAGATCAAGGCTTCTGAGTTTTGGGGTAAGTAGTAGCGTCATAGCCTGTGAAAGGGACCTCCTACAGTTGTGCTGTATACAGCCTGCAAAACCATACATGATGACCCTGCNGTTAAATAATTTTAGTTTAGCCTGGTGGCAGAATCAGGAATTCCATTCTCCAAATAAACAGATCTGTGGTCCTTGTACCATCTGAAGCAACCCAAGTACTCATTTTGCAATTTTGCAAAAGGGGAGAGCTGAGACCCACAGAAATTAAAGTAATAAAAGTGACAGTGTTATATAACACTTTTATTTAATTTCTATAATATAAATAGTAAAGTGAAAGCCAGTCGTGTCTGACTCTGCGACCCCATGGACTGTATAGTGCAATTCTCCAGGCCAGAATACTGGAATGGGTAACCTATCCCTTCTCCAGCAGATCTTCCTGACCCAGGAATTGAACCGGGGTCTCCTGCAATGCAGGCAGATTCTTTACCAGCTGAGCTACCAGAAAAGCCCTATAATAAAAATAAGATAATAAAAAATAATGATTCCTTGGCAATCCAGTGATAAGCACTCCTTACTTTCCCTGCAGATGCATGGGTTTGATCTCTGGTTAGGGAACTAAGATCCCACATGCCATGCAAGGCAGCCAGAGAATTTTAGGTTTCACTTAACCTTCAATTAGTATAAAATGTCTTTTATAGAACTTCTTTAGAGAAGCTGCAAGTCTAAACCAGGCATGTGTAGGTATGTGCACAAGTGCCTCTGTTTTATGGTAGAGACAAAAAGATATATACCTACAAAAATCTTCTAGTTACCTATATGCATGCTGTATCATTCACACAACCTTCAGTTCAGTTCAGTCCCTCAGTAGCGTCCGACTCTTTGAGATCCCATGAATCACAGCATGCCAGGCCTCCCTGTCCATCACCAACTCCTGGAGTTCATGCAAACTCATGTGCATCGAGTCGGTGACGCCATCCAGCCATCTCATCCTCTGGCATCCCCTTCTCCTCCTGCCCCCAATCCCTCCCAGCATTGGAGTCTTTTCCAATGAGTCAACTCTTTGCATGAGGTGGCCAAAGTATTGGAGTTTCAGCTTTAGCATCATTCCTTCCAAAGTATAGCCCGGACTGATATCCTTTAGAATGAACTGGTTGGATCTCCTTGCAGTCCAAGGGACTCTCAGTCTTCTCCAACACCATGGTTCAAAAGCATCAATTCTACACAACCGTGAAGACACACTAAAACACCAGCAGATGTCACTACAGGGTGTTACAAAATTAGCCCAAATTATCTAATACAGTACATTTAATTAATTTGCTTTAAAAATACAGTAACATGTGATTGTAGCATATGTGTATACACATACAGCCATGTATATATGAGTGATGTTGAGAAAATATATACTGGTTATTTCATATAGAATTGAACACTACATTGTTGTTTAGTCGCTAAGTCATGTCTGACTCTTTGAGAACCCATGGATTGCAGCCCACCAGACTCCTCTGTCCATGGGATTCTCCAGGCAAGAACACTGGAATGGGTTGCAATTTCCTTCTCCAGGGGATATTCCTGACCCAGGGATCGAACCTGCATCGATCCACACTTGCAGGCGGATTCTTTACCACTGAGCCACTAGGGAAGCCCAAATGAGACTATGGGCCAGGATAAATCTCCCAAAGATGAAAATTAATCGCAAGTTATTCCAAAACTCAATTAGTCTTTCTGATCCTCCTTCTCTAAGCACCTAATGCCAAACATGTGATTAGGCATTTTGTTTAGGCCAGAGACAAGACAACTACCATGGCATGTCCAGCCCTGGATGTAGCTTTATCAAGTCTCTCAAATAACATGTTTATTTGAAATATCAGAAAAGAAGAAATTGGACCTCTTCTCCTATTTGACATTAGCAATGGAAAGAAAACTGGAGCTTTTCTAAAATAAGTAAGAGAAAGTATACTATCTAGTTCTTTCCCAGATAACTTCAATAATATCATCGTAGTATTTAATTCTTTTCATTGTGGTAAAAGTTGCATAATATAAAGCGTACTATTTTAAGCCATATTTAACTGTACAGTTCAGTGAACTAAGTACATTCGCTTAGTTGTGCAACTCTCACCATCATCCAGCTCCCAAATTTTTCACCTTCTTGGACTGAAATGCTGTCCCCATTAAACACTAACTCCCTATTTCTCTTCCTCACCCCCCTCCTCACCCTATGGCCCCTGGCATCTACCAGTATACTTTCTGACTCTATGACTTTGACCATTCTAGGCATCTCACATAAGGGGAATCAAACAGTATTCGCACTTAATGTATACTGCAATGCATTTTATACTATACCATCATAGTATTTTAAACCAACTTGCTTAAGAGAAAAATATTTAGATAATTTAGCAATTGATTGTTTTCCTCAGATAAAATATATTTATTTTTTGAGCTACATCTGTGTGATACGTTGTGTTTAGTACCTGGAAACAAAGCTAAGTCTGCCCTCAAAGAGTAAGGAATACAAGTAAACAAATAACTATTGTCCAATGTGTAAAATATTCCAGAAGTTCCTAAACATGCTGATGATAAATGAGAAGGAACAGGGGAGGATTCTAGGAGAAAGGGAATTCTCAGGGATGAGACAGAAAAGAAATCCTTTGACCTCAATGCATTTCTGAGTATCTCGATCTAAAAAAAGCAAAGGTTTTAACCTCTGTCTTACCCATTGTTCTAATCATTTTCATAGGCAAACAACAACAATCAGTGGTTACAAATTGATCTGCTCAAAATCAAGAAGATAACTGCGATTGTAACACAAGGTTGCAAGTCTCTGTCCTCTGAAATGTATGTGAAGAGCTACACCATCCACTACAGTAACCAGGGAATGGACTGGAAACCTTACAGGGAGAAATCCTCAATGGTGGACAAGGTACAGGGAGATCTTGGCAAAAAGAAAACAATTTGAAAACCGCTGTGATGAGAACAGTACCTCAAATTTGCAAATAGCTCTTGTATTTGATAAGTATGTGCATCACTCCTTAAGTCTTCTAAGTCCTGGACCTGGTCTTGGGACAGGGACCATGTATACTATCTTTCTGTTTTGACTGAGCCACCTACAAAATAATGAGAACAGCGGGGGATGGTGTGAAGTTTAACTGTCTCTGATTGAGGAAGATGGTAAAAGAAAGGGTCATCTCAGCCTGCTTGGGCTGTGTGATGAATTACCACAGCCTGGGTGACAAACAAAAAGCACTTATTTCACACAGTTCTGGAGGCTAGAATCCTAGATCAGGGTGCCACCATGGGCAGGTTTTTGGTGAGGGCAGTCTTCCTTGTTGTGCCCTCCTATGGCCTTCCTTGGTGTGTGCACACGCAGAGGGAGATGCCATGAAGGCCCTACCCACATTCCTAGTCCTAATCACCTTTCAAAGGCCCCACCTGCTAACATCATCTCATTGAGAATGAGGGTTTGAAGACATGAATTTTGGAAGGACACAAACGTACAATCTATAACAGGGGTCTAGAAAACCTACCATATTAGCATTTAGTTCAGTTCAGTTCAGTTTTGCTTAGTTATACTTGTTTTTCACAGCTGATCAAATGCCTATGGCCATATTCCTTTCTGTGCCATACTGTTACTAAGCAGAAAACAATTGTTATCCTTCCCCAGGAGGAGGTTAATTTCTTGCAAGATGAACTACTCCATCACACTCTTAAATTCCTAGCAATGTGGATTTAAAATCTTACTAGAGGCAAAGCTAAGGAGATGAACCAAATATTCCAGGAAAGGGAACTGTGCTGAAACCAGTAGGAGGGGGCAAACAGGAGTAGGGGATGGATGTTTACTGGATGCTCATCGGGACCAGGCTCTTATCTTAGTTAATGGGTTTGAATCTCTCTTTCTCTCTCTAAACCCCTGGTTTGTTTTGGTTGGTTTGGTTTATTTCTCACTGTATCAGGATGTTCTTATAGTAGGGTAAGCATCATTTTGATAAACAAATAGTGACTCAGTCTCTGATGTGTGTAAATCTTGGGGAACTTTCTGGGAATGACAAAAGCACACCTCAAACACAGTTTAGTTGAGGATGTAGGGTATATGACAGAAAGGATATTAATATATACAAATATATGATTGCATTTTATTTTAAATGTTAGTAATAACTAACCATAATCATTAGCTATTATTAACATTTAAAATAAAATGCAACCCTGTGTTTTCATGCTTATTATCTGGTGCTTAATAAACACTTGTCATATGTTTTTGACATGCTCTTAAAATCCTCACAACAACTTCTACTAGGTAAAATCTATTATCTCCATTTGGCCAATGAGGAAAAAACAGAGAATCAAAATCTATAAGTAATTTGCTCAAAGTCACGTAACTACAAGGGGGCTAAAGGTGGAGATGTATTTGTGGCTGCTTCACAGCACCATATCAGATTTCTTTATTTTTCCCTATTTCAACTCAGATCAGTGGAGAGGTGATATCCCTAAAGAGGTATGTCTGGAGTGAGATTTCATAATTGATTGAGGATCATCTTTGTGATAAGTTGTATGTGTTCATTGATATCCACAGTTTGAACTAAAAAAGACAAAAAACTACCTGTAAGATTTTTTTAACTGAAATATAGTCGATGTACAATATTGTTAGTTTCAGTTATAAGATTTCCATATCCACTATGCCATCATTAAAGAGTTTCTTACATTTTGCTTTCAGATTTTCGAAGGAAATAATAATGTCAGAGGACATGTGAAGAACTTTTTCAACCCACCAATCATCTCCAGGTTTATACGCATCATTCCTAAAACATGGAATCAGAGTATTGCACTTCGCTTGGAACTCTTTGGCTGTGATATTTACTAGAATTGAATATTTTAAAAGATATGAGGGACTCAAAGATATCAAACCACTGAGAGTGGGCAATGCATTTTGTAGCTATTTTAAGTATTAAAAATGTTTCATTATTTCTTTTTTTATTAGGGAGTAAAATTTTATATGTGAAACCTTTATGATATAACTCCTGATAACCCCTAAGTAAGATGATGACTATTATTTCTGCATTAATTTGAATATAGATAGGAAAACACCAGGAACCAACAAAAGCTTTTATTTAACTGATTAAAAATTCTATATAAAGTAATATTCATATGATTAACATTCTTCATTATAGTTTTCTTAAATGATATACACATTAATAAAAGTAGTATTACTTCCTTAAACCACTCATAAACCCAGATAACTTTCATTCCTACATTTTCCCTTAAAAGAGCTATGATTTAAGAGTATAGGAAAAAAACATTATTTCTAAATGTTTTGCTTATCTTGACAATGGAGGAAAAAAAAATCTTACTGCATGAAAGAATAAGTATTTAACATGCTCTGTCTTACTGCCATGACAGTGATTGTTCTGACCCTCCAGGAGTAAAGATATAAGTAAGCATGTTTACAGTGGTCCCGCCAGACTTGTGACTCTGGCCTGGTTTCCCTTGGGACTGATTGCATACATTGATATTCAGAGTTATGGATCATTAATAGGACAGATCTAAAATAAATATGAGATGGCTGAACGTGTAACCTTAATTGCATTCTAGCTGGTACTATTAAATACATGGCACACTGTTTCAAACATAGCTAAGCTAAGCTAAGCTAAGACACTTCAGTCATGTCCGACTCTGTGTGACCCCGTAGATGGCAGTCCACCACGCTCCTCTGTTCCTGGGATTATCCAGGCAAAAACACTAGACTGGGTTGCCATTTCCCTCTCCAATGTATGAAAGTGAAAAGTGAAAATGAAGTCGCTCAGTAGTGTCTGACCCTCAGCAACCCCAAGGACTGCAGCCAACCAGGCTCCTCCGTCAACGGGATTTTCCAGGCAAGAGTACTGGAGTGGGGTGCCAATAGGCTCCGCTCAGTTCAGTTCAGTCGCTCAGTCGTGTCTGACTCTTTGCGACCCCATGAATCACAGCACGCCAGGCNCTTTGACTAGACAGACCTTTGTTAGCGAGGTAATGTCTCTGCTTTTTAATATGCTGTCTAGGTTGGTCATAGCTTTTCCTCCAAGGAGCAAACGTCTTAATTTCATGGCTGCAGTCACCATCTGCAGTGATTTTGGAGCCCCCCAAAATAAAGTCTCTCACTGTTTCCATTGTTTCCCCATCTATTTGCCATGAAGTGATGGGATCAGATGCCATGATCTTAGTTTTCTGAATGTTGAGTTTTAAGCCAACTTTTTCAATCTCCTCTTTCACTTTCATTGACAGAGGATAATTGGAAGCATGACTTTCAAGCAACAACTTGAAAGTCAAGACATTAGATATGCAGTATAAACCTATCGGGGAGAAATCTGGAAATGGGTGTTTTTGCCTATTCACTCTGCTGAGCCAGAGGGAATAGTCTATTATAGTATCTGTGCACCCATGTAGAGCTACCTTTTCATTTTCTTGCTACTGGGGGACTCATAATTGCCAAGCCAAATCAGTACCCAGAGCTCGGTGCCTTGGGAGCCAGTCTTTCACAGGGCGGCCATAATATTTGGTATACTACATGGGTGGGTATGTTTCTTCCAGGGAGAAGCTGGAGACTTGGTGAGACATCAGAGGACATGCCCACCAGCTCTTTCAGGCTCCTGGGAGGACTCCAGTCAACTTTCACAGGCAGGCTGATTAGAAGCCAGAACCTCAAATGGTATCTGAGGAAGTATACACCCAAATCCCTCCTAGGAAGAAACTAGGAGATGAATGTTTTTGCCTGTTCTCTCTGCGCTGGGCCTTGAGAGGGAATAGCAACAAAAAGTGCTTGCCTGCCTGTTAGAAAACTGCTCTTTTAATTTTATTATGGTCCTATGGGACCTTGACTGTCAAGCCCTGTTGGATATCAGAGCTGTGTGATTTGAGGACACACTTCTCAAGTGGCAGTTTCCAGAGTTGGGGCACAAATTTCAAGGGAGAAGCTGGTGACTTGGTTTTTGTTGTTGTTGCTGTGAGCCAGAGTAAGAATGTCAGGGAAATACCCACCAGCTCTTTTAGACTTTTGGGATCCCAGAGGGCATCCATATCCAGGCTGATTAGAAGCTGGACCCTCAGGCAGCAGCTGGAGAAGTATGCAGTGAAACCCCTTCTGCAGAAACTGGGAGATGAGAGGTTCTGACTGCTCCCTTTGCACTGACCCTGGGGTGTCACTCCAGGGAATGTTCATGACCCCTTTAACCACTCCTCCTCTGTTTGGACCTGGGAAATGCTGAACTCCACTGACTCTCTCAGCTAGGTGATTTGGGTGTTACTAATCCTCGGGTGGCAGTTGCAAAAGTTGGGGCACTAGGTGTGTGATCCAAACCTTTGCTCACAGGGAGAACTGAGAACTGGGTGGGGAGGCGTCTCTCCTGACTGAAAGGCACTATGCTGGGGGTGGGCTCTGCGGTGAATGTGTTTCTCAGCCCTTCCTACCCATTTCGATGTGTGTATTTTCTCAGTGACCCAATGTGTAGGGGTCACTCAATTTTTTTCTAGATTTCTCTCAAGGGAAATGGATCCATGTGAAATTGTTTATTCAGTGAATCTGTGGGAGGAAGGAGAGTCTGGAGCCCCCTGTCTTGCCACCTTGGTCACTCTAAAACACTGTCTTTCTAATAATGAGATTATTGCTTCTCTTTCATGATTCATGTCACTGTTCCACCAAAAGTTCTCTTGCTTTCATTCTGTTAAGAGCAAAAATGAAAGTGTTAATTGCTCAGTCATGTCCAACTCTTTGTGACTCCAGGACTGTAGCCCAATAGGCTCCTCTGTCCATTGGATTCTCCAGGTAAGAATACTGGAGTGGGTTGCCAGTTCCTCCTCCAGGGGATCTTCCCAACCCAGAGATCTAACCTGGGTCTCTTGCATTGCAGGCAGTCTCTTTACTATCTGAGTCATTAGGGAAGCACTAAGAGCAAAAGACTGTCAAAATGAGAAGGAAAATTTCCTTTCGTCTCTTCAGGACCAGCTTCAGGGGTGTAAAATGATCTATTCAGTTAAAAAGAGTCTCCATGTCCAGAAGGGCCCTGTGTTTAGTTACATGCTCTGCGGTCACTCTCTTGAAATTCTTAATACTTTTTTTTTCTTAACAATTTTTTTAACAAGAAGTCTCCCAGTTTCATTTTGCAATGGGCCCCACAAATTATGTAGCTATTCCTAGGTCCCTCTGGGAATGGGCAGGATCTCTTCCAATCTACCAAACTATAATAGGGGCAAGAAAATAATAGGAGTGATAGAGGAAGAGATGAGAATAGAGCGTGAGGTCAAGCTTTGTCATCCTACATATGAGAAAAATTAAGGCCACAAAGTTTTGACAACCTGCCTGATGCTATGCTTTGTTTGTGTCAGAGCTGAAGCCAGAAATCGGATGATCAGATACCCAACTTCTTTTTCAGTCTAGTTTCTCTTTCATAAAATGGAAATTATAATGTTTGATTCATCCCCCCAGACAGGTAGATACAGATATTGATTAATAAGGACTATTAATTGATTTGAAATATACTCATTTGGGGATCAGTGAGATGTTTGAGTTATATCTGATGCTATGTAAAAATACTAAAGCCCCTCTTATTTTGAAATAAAAAGCATGTCCATATTTTTATGTTTAAAGTTTGAAGTCATTGAGATAAAATCACAGATTTCTTCTGTTTGAACTCATTGAGATAAAATCATAACCTTTGCTGTGTAGTACTTTTTTCATTGACATAACATAGTCTACCGGTTGCTTTATCATAACTGGTTGCTATTGAAAGGAGTTAAATGACTTGCAGTAGAATCATGACTCAGAAGAGGAAATTAACAGATAATATCCAAAACACGATGAATTATTTTAATTGAGAAATAGAAAAGAGGGGCCATGACTGTATCACAAATATGCAAGGGCCAGGGGAAAATACAGAATTAGTTCTCCAGGGTTTTTCAGATTCTTAAAAGAAATTACAAACTGCATGTCTCTTTTTAGAATAACTTTGAATAATCACCCTATTTTGAGTTCAGGACCATTTGGCAAAACTCAGGGAAAAGGCATTCATCAAATAGTTTGGATCCTCCAAAAAGCCATGAATATTTCACCATTTATTTCTCTGGAGGGGTCAAAAAGGAGCAAGTCATGGGGCAGTGGATTTTGGTTCCATAATTGACATATGCCCTCAGGCAATTGGACTATTATATTTTTTAAAATATCTGAGGGTTCCAAGCCACTGTTTTTATTGTGCAGGGTTTTTTGTTTTTCTTTTTCTAATAGTTATTTTATGGGAAATTCTGAATGCTTAATTCTCCCAAATTCTTATGGGCTTATGAACTAGAGGCAGTAAAAGCAATAGGACACGGCAAATAAAACGACTGTCTGGTTCAACTATTCCTAGCCAGAGTTCTGAAAACATTCTCACAGATCGAAAAGTGAAAGTGTTAGTTGCTCAGTTGTGTCCAACTCAGCAACCCCATGGACTGTAGTATGCCCAGCTCCTCAGTCCATGGGATTCTCCAGACAAGAATACTGGAGTGGGTTGCCATGCCCTTCTCCAGGTGATCTTCCCAACCCAGAGATCGAACCTGAGTCTCCCACACTGCAGGCAGATTCTTTACCATCTGAGTCACCAGGCAAGCCCATTCCCACAGAGGTCAAGCCTTAATTATCCTTAATTAAACAAAGAATTGAACAGCTTGAGTTGACTTTCTTCTGTGGACTTAACTGACCTAATTATGCTCTTCACAGAGATAGAGATTATTTAACAGTAGTTTACATCCTGAGTCCACAGGCCTGTTATGGGGCTTAAAGTTACTGTAAATTATCCATAGTAATTTTAAAAACAGAACTAAGTAAAAATTTACAAGAAAAAAATGAATTGGTTGTCAGTGAAGAAGGCTTGAAAAAGGGAGTCGTAAATAAGTTGTGCCAGAGGAAGGCACAACTAGGAAGAACGGTCAGTCAGCTCACAGAATGGTTAGACTGTAGTATGTATTATGAAGACTATACTTTTCTGTAATGAACCAAATAGGTCTTTAAAAATTTATCAGCTAGTGATGAATGTATAGTTTGATATCTTCTAGACATTATAAACAATCTTCTCTCCCCTCCTATCAGCTAATATACTAAATCAAAGATTCTCACACTTGCTCAGGAGGCAGCATAATTGGACAGCACCAGGCTCTTAGCGAAAAAATAAAATTCAAATGACTAAACATAATTTATATAATATATATATATAAATGTGTATATAATATGTATTATATAAAACATATATTATATAAAACATGATTTTATATACATATGAATGGACTTATATATCTCTCGTCTTGTTCTTCCAAAAGATTTATGACTGCTTAAAACATAAAATACTACTAGATGGCATATGTTAGAAGTAGGAGAGAAAGCAGAAACAGAGGTATAATCATCAACAGTATAAGAACGCATACCATAAAGCCATTCACTTTGCTATGGTGGTGCTTGGGTGTACCATGAAGTCTGTAAGTAGCCAATGTAAAAAGAAAAGACTTATCAGCTATACAACTCAGTGTCCCTGAAAAATATCCCAAAGAGTACCTTTTTTGACACTGAAATTAAAGTTAATGGGAGAAAAACTATAAACTGGGAAAATTATTTGCACTCGTCTAATTTTTTCCTATAATTTTGGACTAGAGCTCCTTCATCCAGCTCACAGAATACCTAAGGCAAACATATCAACATTCAAACATAAGTATAGACATAATCTATTTAGTACAGATTAATCATTTCTAATAATAGCCTTTCTTGAAAAAGAACAGATCATGTTTAAAGTCTTCCAATTCAGTTAAACAAATATTAATTTGTTAATCATTTATAGAATTCAAAGACTAACAGACTTACTCATAAATTTCTAGTTATTAAGGCCTGGTTTGAGTAATTATATATTGACCTCTTCTTAATAGCTGACAATATTTTCTGATGTGTTATATTAACACTCAGTACAATGGATTCAAAACCAACAATTTCTTCTAGAATTTGAAATCATTTGGCCTAGATTTTGAAACAAATATGTCATGAGCCCCCTGGAGAGGTATTTGTTTTAAGAGTGTGCCATTTATCAAGATCAAAGCTTTGCAAATAAACCCAGGTTTATATTTAACTACCTTCCCTCATTTTCCTCTCCAACACATACCCTGTTTCCCTAACACTTTATTCGCCCTATTTTTTTTCAAAATTCACAAGATGTATCTTTCCCTTTTTCATATTAAGAAAACTTCATTCGAAGTAAACATTTTTATCATCTACTTTACCAAGAGCATCTTGTCAGCCTATGTTTAGCCCCATTTAAAGTATTGGCCAACTAAGGAAACTGATTCTCCCCTAGAGACTCCATAAGGAAGTGAGCCCTGCCAATGCCTTGATTCTGGCCCAGTAACATTCAATTTGGACTTCTGATATGAACTATATAATAGAGTTTTGTTGTTTTGATCCATTAAATCTGTGTTAATTTGTTTAGCAGCAGTAAACAACTGATACTATAAAAAAGTAATAAAGTATTGGCCACTTAATATTACACGTTAAAAAAATACACTTTCTAATGATGTTTCTTACCATCTAAATTTGTATAGATGTGGAGGGATTTTAAATTCAACTGTAGGCTTTTCCTAGAATATATCCTTAGAATGCAAAGCTTCCAGTTGATTTTTAAAATTTTTATCCTATTCCCTTATTTTCTTTCTCTGACCTTTGCTCTCACTTTGGACTATAAAGGATCTGGTAATAAACAGTACTTTTTAGTCTCTTCTTTTTTTCATTTTCTTAGTTTTTTCCAGAGAAAAAGACCTTTTAATCATGTTTCTTTCTCCTTTGTCTATCTAAGCTTGCATTCAATGAAAACTGAATCTCTTAAGAGTAGATCTGTTAGCCATCCGTATGTCTTCTTTGGAGAACTGTCTATTTAGATCTTTGGCCCATTTTTTGATTGGNAGAGCTGGTTTTGTGGTGCTGAATTCTCTTAGCTTTTGCTTGTCTGTAAAGCTTTTGATTTCCCCTTCATATTTGAATGAGATCCTTGCTGGGTACAGTAATCTGGGCTGTAGGTTATTTTCTTTCATCACTTTAAGTATGTCTTGCCATTCCCTCCTGGCCTGAACATGAACTTTAAAATTGTTTTGGATTCTTAATTGAATAGTTTGGATTCTAACTGTAATTACATTAAGGTTATAAATTGTTTTTTTTTACTTTACAATATTGTATTGGTTTTGCCGTACATCAATTAACTTGGGCAAAAGGGATATTTTTATGATGTTATTTTCCTACCCAAGGTCATAATATGTCTGATCATTGGTTCACATCTCGTTTTACATCAATTCAATAAGAAATACTTTTAAAAAATAATATGTTCAATGAGGACAAATAAAGCCCTTATAAAACAACATGCTCTCATAAATTGATGAGAGGAATAAACAATCAAAAGAAAAATGAACAAAGTACATGAATATGTAATTTACAGAAGAGTAAATCCAAATACCTGACAAACATATGGAAAGGTACTTAAATTCATCTGTAAAGATTTTCAAATTGAAGACAAAATGTGGCATCACTTTATACCAGGGTTTTTCAGTCTTGGTACAATTGGCATTGTAGGCTGGATAACTCTTTGTTGTGGGGGCTGCCTTGAGTATTCCAGGATTTTGGCAGAATCTTTGGCTCTGCCCACTATAGTCTAGTAGCATCAACCCTCAACCTTGACTGACAATCAAAAATATCTCCAGACTCCACCAAATGTCCTGGTGGTTGGGGTGTGGCAAAATCAATAAAGATTGAGAACCAATGATTTTCACCTATCAGACTAGCAAACATTTTTAAGCCTGATTACACTTGTTGTTGGCAAGCACTCAATGCAAAAAGAATACTCTCATATGCACCTACTAAAATTGTAAGTTATTATAGCTTTTATAGAAAGTGACTGAACAATGTCTACTAAAAATATGTAACTCTGATTTAGGAGTTATCCTACTCCTAGCAATAAATTCCATAAAATGAAAACAATATACAAACACATATCAAGGATGTTAGTTGCAGCATTGTTTGGCGGTGACCAAAAGAAACTAAAAACAGAATAAATGATCATAAAAGGGAATGGTTGAATAAATTTTAGTATACCCACACAATGGAATATTAGAAAGAATTAAAGCTTAACCTTATTACATGGAATGTTTTCCATGAATTATTCCTGAGAAAAAGCAAGATTCAAAAGGGTACATAATATAATTCTACTTTTGCAAAACACACATTCCCTCATTCTTTCATATACAGATCTTCCTAGCTTACACAATGGGGCCATCTCAATAAACCTATTGTAAGTTGAAAATATCTTAAGTTAAAAATGCATTTAATACATCTACCAAACATCACGGCTTAGCCTAGTCAACCTTAAACATGTTCAGAACACTGATTTTATCCTACAATTGTGCAAAATCATTTAACACAAGGCGTATTTTATAATAAAAGTGTTGAATATCTCATATAATTTATTAAATGCTTACTGAAAATGAAAAACAGAATGGTTGTCTGGGTATGGAATGGCTATAAGTGTGTTGGTTAGTTACCCTCAAGAGTACCTGGCTGACTTGGGGGTCTGGCTGCAGCAGCTTCCTAGCATCACAAGAGAGAACCACACCATGTGAGCCCTTTGTTCTTGTTCAGTCGCTAAATCGTGTCTGACTCTTTGCAACCCCATGGACTGTAGTCCGCCAGGTTCCTCTGTCCATGGGATTTCCCAGGCAAGAATACAGGAGTGGGTTGTCATTTCCTTCTCTAGGGGATCTTCCTGACCCAGGGTTCGAACCCAGGTCTCCTGCTTGGCAGGCATACTCTTTATGACTGAGGCACCAGGGAAGCCAACACTAGCTGCAGAAAAGCTTAAAATTCAAAATTCCAAGTACGACTTCTACAGAATGCCATCATAAAGTTGAAAAACCATTAAGCTGACCCATTATGAAACTGGAGACCATCTGAATAGAGAAAAAATGTCTCTCAATATTCTATTTATATCAACAGAATGAGCAAAAGATTTGCATATCATATCTTACAAGGCTCTACTTTTCAGAATATATTAAAAAAACCTCTTATGACTCAAGAACAAAAAGATTTGAATTGACCTTGCTCCAAAGAAGCTATACAAACAGCTAACAGACACATGAAAAGATGCTCAGTATCACTAGTCATATTAGGGAAACACAAATCACAGTCACAAGACACCATTTCACACCCCTAGGATGGATATTTGAAAGAAAGAAAATAACAAGTGCTGGCCAAAGATGTGGAGTAATTGGGATCCTCACACATTGCTAGTGGGAATGTTAAATGGTATAGGGTCTAAGGAAAACAGTCTGGTCATTCCTTAAACAGTTGAACATAGAATCATTAGGTGATCTGGCGATTTCATTCCTAAATACCCCAAAGAATTAAAACCAGGTATTCAAACACTTACACATAAATGTTCATAGCAGCACTATTCACATAGCCAAAAAAAGGGAAACAACCGAAAAACCTATCAGTCGATGAATGGATAAACAATGTGTTATATATATAAAGCAGAATATTTTTCAGCTATAAAAAGAATGGAGTGCTGATACATGATTCATGTGTCAATGAACCTTGAAAATGTTACACTAAATGAAGGAAGTGAAGTCGCTCAGTCATGTCCGACTCTTTGCAATCAGATGGACTGTAGCCTACCAGGCTCCTCCATCCATGGGATTTCCGAGGCAAGAATACTGGAGTGGATTGCCATTTCCTTCTCCAGGGGATCTTTCCAACCCAGGGATGGAACCTGAGTCTCCTGCATTACAGGCAGACGCTTTACCATCTGAGCCACCAGGGAAGCCCCAAATGAAGGAAAGCAGAAACCAAAACTCACATATTGTATGATTTTTTTTATGCGAAACATCCACAACAGTTAATATGTCCATAGACAGAAAGCATATTATTGGTCGTTAGGGGCTAGGGGGACGGAAGAATAGGGAGTGATACTTAAGGGGTACAAGTTTCCTTTGAGGTGGTGAAATGTCTTAGAACTAGATAGAGGTGATGGTTGCCCAACACTGTGAATGTACTAATACCAGAGTTGTACACGTAAGTACAGTTACTGGGTCATCTTGTATTACGTGAACATTACCTCAATTTTAAAAATGTACTCTATTTACCTCTGTATTAGTTTCCTAGTGCTATAAAACAAATCACTACAAATTTAGCAGTTTAACACAATTAAAATAACAATATAGCTCACAGTTCTGTAGATCAGAAGCCTAGGGGTCTTGGGTGGTTTCTCTACTTCAAGCTTGACAGGAAGAAATTAAGGTGTTGGCTGGGCTCTCATCTGGAAGCTCAGAGAAAGAATCCATTTTCAGGCTTGTCTGTGGCCAGATTCAGTTCCTCCTGATTGTGGGACTGAAATCCCCAGTTCCTTGCTGGCTGTCAGCCAAGAGTCAGTCTCAACTGCCACAGGGTGCCTTGGCACATAACCCCTTCCAAGAACAGTGTAGCATATCTTTCTCTTACTTCAAACAGGAGACAAGTCTGTGCTTTTAAAGGGTGCCTGTGATTAGACTGGGCCCACCTGGATAATCTCAGGTGGGCCATACAACATAACAGTTGTACTGTCTGGTTAACTTCACCAGTTCCACCCCCCTACTCAAAGGGGTGTGGATTATACAAGGACCAGCTTGCTGGGGATCATTCTTATAATTCTGTCATGATCTCTTAGAGAAAAACAATGAAACAGTTTCTACTAATTCAAGAACAATTATTTGTTCTTGAACAAATAATTGCCTAAGTGATTTATATCAGGAAAAGTTTCAGGACTAATGATTTACAGATGAACACAACTCAGATCTCCAAGACTCAGGGAAGGGATGGAAAGCTGTTCTTAATTGGTGGGCTTCTCCTTCTGAAGCCTCTCATTTGTTTTTCTCTTTCTTTCTCTTCTACTAAAGCACTGAATGTAAATGTGAAGCAATTGCCAAGAGGACCACTGATGTTCCCTCTGTAATCAAAATGAAAGGCAGATACTGTGGCTGGAATTTAGGGGACTAGATAATTGTATTATGTAGTTTTTACTTTTGTGGCCTCAAGTTGCCTATTACTGAAATTTCTAAAGACTAACCTAGACAGCATATTAAAAAACAGAGACATTACTTTGCCAACAAAGGTCTGTCTAGTCAAGGCTAGTTTTTCCAGTGGTCATGTATGGATGTGAGAGTTGGACTATAAATAGCAAGCTGAGTGCTGCAGAATTGATGCTTTTGAACTGTGGTGTTGGAGAAGACTCTTGAGAGTACCTTGGACTGCAAGGAAATCCAAACAGTCCATCCTTAAGAAGATCAGTCCTAGGTGTTCATTGGAAGGACTGATGTTGAGGCTGAAACTCCGATACTTTGTTCATGCGAAGAGCTGTCTCATTGGAAAAGACCCTGATGCTGGGGAAGATTGAGGGCAGGAGGAGAAGGGGACAACAGAGGATGAGATGGTTGGATGGCATCATCGACTGGATGGACATGGGTTTGGATGAACTCCGGGGGTTAGTGATGGACAGGGAGGCCTGGAGTGCTGTGGTTCATGGGGTCGCAAAGGGTTGGACACAACTGAGTGACTGAACTGAACTGAAAGACTAACTCTGTGGGTTATACCTACTGATAGGCTTCCCAGGTGGCACTAGTGGTAAAGAAGCTGCCTCTTAATACAAGAGACTTAAGAGAGGAGGGTTCCCTCCTTGGGTAGGGAAAATCCCCCGGAGGAGAGCATGGCAACCCACTCCAGTATTCTTGCCTGGGGAAATCCCATGGACAGAAGAGCCTGGAGGGTTACAGTCCATAAGGTTACAAAGAGTTGGTCATGACTGAAGCGACTTAGAGCGCAAATGTATACCTGCTGATAGTTGCCATATTAGAATTAAATCTGTAAAGTTTTTAAACTGAAAAATATACAAACATATTCTCTTGGCCTATTGAGTGACAATATTATCACACACCATGTAGTCTTCAGAGTGCAAAAGGAAATAAAATCTTGGTATTATTACAAAAGTAGTTTGACCCTGTGGAATTCTGGAATAATGGCAAGGTTCCCTAGGGCTTTCTGGACCACACTTTGAGACCCACTGATAGATGTATGACTTCCCTGGTGGCTCAGCAGGTAAAGTGTCTGCCTACAATGGGGGAGACCTGGGTTCAATTCCTGGGTCGGGAAGATCTCCCGGAGAAGGAAATGGCAATCCACTCCAGTATTCTTGCCTTGAAAATCCCATGGGCTGAGGAGCCTGGTAGGCTACAGACCATGGGGTCNCTCAGCAGGTAAAGTGTCTGCCTACAATGGGGGAGACCTGGGTTCAATTCCTGGGTCGGGAAGATCTCCCGGAGAAGGAAATGGCAATCCACTCCAGTATTCTTGCCTTGAAAATCCCATGGGCTGAGGAGCCTGGTAGGCTACAGACCATGGGGTCACAGAGTCTGACACGACTGAGTGACTTAAACACTGGCTATCACGACTGATAGATGTATAACATCTGCACTTCTTCAGCAACTGATCAACTCACGTACTTTGGTGCATTCATTTGTGCAGTCTTAGAAAAAAACTCCTTTCCTTTTACTAGTAGGTTGTTTCATTTAGTAGTTACTTTTGTGGCTACTGAAAAAAGTATTCTTTTTGCAGATAGGTCTAACATACATTATGCAAAACAGAGTTAAAAAATATTTTCTCTGAGCTTCTGGTAGGATCTGTTACTCTGTAAATACAGCACAGGAAAAATTGCTTTAAACGGTGCAGCTGGTCTGCAGTAGGAGGATTGGGATACAGTCAAGCTGAGTCAGGCAGAAAAAAGCTTAGAGAAAGAAATGAAAGAAAGTATTGCGGATTCTGCACACGCTTTGCCCTTGAAAACAATGCCAAGACCTCTGCTGTGGCTTTTTAAATAAAGAGGCCGATCATAATTCGTAATTGCTATAATGACTCGGGATTTCCCCCTTATCTTTTAAATACTGGCTATACTTACAGCTATGTTTGCTTTCATTGTATTCCACTTACAAATTGTAACAAAATAAAGCNATTTGGGAGGAAAAGCGAAAACAGCAATCTGTACTTTGGACATGGTAAAGGTTTAAATAAATATTTGCTGCCTGAAAGTAAGGAGCCACATGCCGAGTGACTCCTGCTTTCTGAAAGGACCTTCTCCTCTACCTCCTGCACCTTCTTCTTCCGCTTTCTTACATTGTTTATCCTTGGCGGATGATCGTGCTCAAGAAGTGTACAGAACAAGAACCATCACCTTGTCTTGATTTTTATTGGGTGAGACTGTGTCCAAGGATACGCCTCACTGCCCCCCAACCCCGCCACCTCTCTGTGATAAAAGCAGATATTTAGATGGTATCACACAGTTGTCATTTAATTATAGCTTTTCGTGCATTGTGAATTGTTGCTTCACGGATGTTAGTTTTGTTCCTTCTGTTCTGCCTGCGATGTTCAGAGTAATGGAGATTACAGAGTCCATGATCAAGAACTTCTTGCTGACTGATTTTCCCTAGGAGAATTTATAAGTACTTTAGAAGTGCATTGTGTGCTTCAAAAAATGTGCTCAACTCTTCATAAGTGTGTGTCAATCTCAACATCTGTTATTTGAAAAAGAAAGACCTTAACTGGAAAAGGAATTAAATTGAAGTTACTCCCATACAACCCAAATAAAGCAGATTCAGCATCCTCCTCCTTGAATACTACAAAGCATGGAAGCTGAGATCTGGTATTCCTTTCTAGAACATCACAAAGGGTGAAGCTGAGTGCAGATGTTAGCTGTCCCTTTTTTCCAATGTCCACTCCTCTCACCCTGCCTCCCTGCCCCAGTTGCTCCCAGTGAAGTCCTCCCATTTAAACCTTACTCCCTTCACAGTGATTACTGGTCACCTCTTTTGAATACCCCTGCATAACAGGTCAGAGCAGGATGTAATTACTTATGTTCCAATTTGTTGTTGCATTGCTCTTCCATTTTCAAGGGCACTTAACAAGGGAATTGAAATTCTGGCCTTGAACCCTGGGTTGAGGATTTCATTTGAGTTTCTCATATTACCTTGCAGCTAGCAAGTACCATTAACTTTTACCCAGCTTCAGCTTTATTTCTCAGTCTTTTTGACTGCCTGTTTGAATTAGAATATTGGTTAAAAACAGTAATGAAGTGGAAAGGGCCAACTCCTGTGAACAGAATGATTCTAGAAGAGGGAACATGACTTCCTTAAATAGAATGATTCTATTAATAGAACACCCCAAACAACACTGAATCTGAGGCCTGTTCTCTGAAGCAGGAATGATACTACTTTTGAGGTGTTCACATTTAAAGTTTCATGTGACCTGCCATGTGATCTGCACCTTGCCTGAAAGAGAAGCACAGGGGGGAGAAACATGCTTACAGTGTTGCTATCTGAAAGACAGTCTGTTTGGTACAAGTGCCCTGGGCAGAATTGCTATGTGACATGCCATCATGTGCCCTGATTATCACAGATCTTCCTAGGGCGAATGAAATATGTTGGGGGGGCCGGTGTAGTGCAGTAAAGCAGGGGTGCCAGGCCCAGGAGATATTCGCTGAATGTGTAACGAAAACAGAGCGTGCTTCTGTCACTGCAGATTAGTGGAGGAAGAGGGCAGGGATTGAAGAGAAATCTAGAGGTCTGGAAAAAGATGTCGTTTGTCTCTGAGAACCTCAGAATTGTGGCTGATTCTGTCCTGTTGGTCAGGCACAGTATAGCTCTGTACAGACTCTCTGGAATCCTAGATTTTTAAAATCTCTAATAACTGAAATAAACAGCACAACTTGTTCTCTTTCCTGACTGAGTGCTTGTTTTTCACCTCTGGACAGTTATTTATTTTCTTAATATTATATTTTTTTTAAGGAAAGTGAATGTCATATCATGGTTAGTAATATTTGTGTTGAATTTTATATTTTATATTTCTTCCTGGAGACTTTAGAAGGGCCAAATCTTAGATAGAGCTATTGTTAACCAGGTCCAAAGACAAAAGGAGGAGAAAAAGGACAGAATTTCCTCTTTGCATTCTCAGAGGATTTCTTCCTTAGATTACAGGAAAACCGTTAACCTGTATCACTTTATAAATTTTAGACAGGTTAAAATTTGTATTTTAGTAGTTAAAAGCCAACTTTTAATAAAATAGAGCTCTTTACCACCAAAAACTTTTTTATCCTCTCACCTTTTTCAGCATGGGATTTGACATTCAGTACTGCTCTTTGGGGCTTTGCCAGTGGCTCAGCAGTAAAGAATCTGCCTGCCAGTGCAGGAGATGAGGGGGTCCATCTCCAGATGGGGAAGATCTCCTGGAGGAGGAAATGGCAACCCACTCCAGTATTCTTTTTTTTTTTAATTATTATTAGCTTTTTATTTTGTATTGGGGTATAGCCGATTAAAAGTGTTGTGATAGTTTCGGGTGAACAGTGAAGGGACTGAGCCATACATATACACATATCCATTCTCCTCTAAACCTCGCTCCCATCCAGGCTGCCACATAGCTTTGAGCAAGAGTTCTCTGCGCTTTACAGTAGGTCCTTGTTGATCATCCATTGTAAATATAGCAGTGTGTACATGTCCATCCCAGACTCCCTAACTATCCTGAGAAGGGATCCTCTTTTGGAGACTTTTGGAGACCCAGTGGCTAAGCGCTATAGGTTGTTTGGTCTTCTTTCTTCTTGAAAGCCCCATAAAAGCACCCCTATACAGGTTGGAAAAGGTGCTGTCGGCATTAGAAGTAAGGGGGGAACATAGTAGATAATCAAAAGCAGTTTTCTGATTGAAGAAATGGGGCATCTGAATGTGGTGGATTCAGAATATCCAAGTCAGGTTCTTCCTCTGCCAGTGACTTGCTGGGATAACTTTGGGCAATTCACTTAAGGCCTAGTTACTTTGGTTGTAAGACAGAGATGATAAAAGCAATTACCTCTTAGTCTTGTTTGAATGAAATGAGGTCATACAGGTGAGGTGATTAGCATAGTGTGTAACAAATGCTCTGTTATACTGCTGATAATATTGTGGAAGAGGCCATCCACTTGGGTTGATGTCTCTCCTAGGAGTAGATTCTGATTTCTTGTTTAGAATAACTTAAAGAGAACACATCTGATCTTTTTCCCCCTGCTTGCCTTAATTTTCTTTCTGCTTGGCATTGCTTTTCCTTATCTTCATTATCTAAATTGTGGTTTTTGTATTAGGAGTGGAATTAGACTCATAAACGGAAAATATGAAGGTGGAGAAACATGCAGAGTCAACCAGAGGAGGCAGTTTCACATTAAGAAAACTATGGGAGAATGTCTAAAACTGTGGCCTGAGAAGAAGTGGGAATTTGTTAATGGAACACACCTGTGCAAAGTCTGTAGGGACGCCTTCACTCTTCAGGACTTTCATCTCAAGGTTGCCCTTATCTGCTCTGCTTTTCTACTGAGAAGTGTCTGACCCTGTGCTATGTCAGCCAAGTGCACTTTGTTCCTCGTTTGCTAAAATTACTACACTTGTGAGTTGGAGTCATTTCTGCCGTTCTCAGTTATTCTTTTATGTATAAGTTCAATCACAAGAAAGTTTCCTGGTAAATGGAGGTTGCTAAATGATTTAGAAACAGAAATTAGACCAGAATTCATGAAGGTGAGACTATTAGACCACTTTTTTTTCCCCATTTTTTTTCAAATTTACTGTTAATTGGAGGATAATTGCTTTACAATGTGTGTTGGTTTCTGCCATATAACACGGTGAATCAGCCGTAAGTATACATATATCCACTCCCTCTTGAACCTCTCTCCCGCCCCACCCCACTCCTTGGGGACATCACAGACCAGGGTCATCACAGACCACTGGTCTGAGCTCCCTGTTACACAGCAACTTCCCACTAGCTATTTTACACATGGTCGTGTATATGTTTCAGTGATACTCATTCAGTTCATCCCACTCTCTCCTTCCCCTGCTGTTCTTTCCACAAATCCATTCTCTACTTCTGTATCTCTGCTTCTGCCCTGAAAATAGGTTCATCAGTACTCTTTTTCTAGACTATATATATGCGTTAATCTACAATGTTTGTTTTTCTCTTTCTGGCTTATTTCACTCCATATAACAAACTAGTTTCCTCCACCTCAGTTCAGCTGACTTCATTCCTTTTTATGGCTGAGTAATCTCCATAGATGAATCACTTTTGATGCTCGGCCAATCAGAAATCAAGTCTGGAATGTATCTCAGATTATGTTTTCCTTTTATAGTTGTTCTCTGCATTTGGTAAATATTTTATAATAATTTTTTACTATATTGTTCCTCTAAAACTTTAAAATGATTAGCCCATGTTATACTTGGGTGAACTGAAGTGTACATGAGAATTAAAAAAAGTAGAGATTTATATCGCTCCATCACAAAGTATTTAGCCTGTTAGCAGGACTACCTTTCAGAAAGCACTTAAAAACTGAGGCCACTGATCTAAACTTAATGATCACTTAGAAACTGACTTTTTATTAAGCCCCCAGGAATTTGCTAAGCTCTAGGGTAGGTGTGAGAAAAGGAAAATGTCTCCTACCTACAGTGATTCTTATTTGAAGAATGGAGTCTTAAATCAATTAATTTAATGCATATTGTCTCAAGTGGTCTGTGTTTTAGCTTCAGTCCTTAAGTCTTTGCTGCTGCTGCTGCTAAGTCACTTCAGTCATGTCCAACTCTGTGCGACCCCATAGACGGCAGCCCGCCCTATGAAAAGATGGTGGAGTAACTGACTTACATGTATTCTCTCATTTAGCCCTTCCAACAAATAACCCTGTGGCATAGGTTTTCTTTCTCTTTTACTGATGATGGAGATGGCTAAAGGGAACTTTAAAAAAAAATCATTCAGCAAATGATGGAACTAAACTTCCAGCTGGGGTCTTTTTGGTTTAAAAATTATTTCTACTGTCTTCCAATGAAAAAGAAAACAAAACCTTCCTTTTTTTTTTTTTCCATATCATAGACACGCAAAAAGAAAGGCACCAGAGTTGCTTATGATGCTTCATCCATAGATTGTTACTCTGTTAAGACTATAGGACAGAGTTACTTTCTTGATGTATTCCTGATACCCCAAAGAAGTGAAACTTAATAACAGAAAAACCTAATCGATCAGTAGGATCTATGTTCCCCATTCTGTGGCTGAAAGTAAGAACTGAGAATGATTCCAAAACATTTGTTTCCAGAGCATTTATTCAGGCAAGTATCTTCCAAACAGTATGCAGGCTGTGCAAATGAAAGTCAAGTCCACCCTCAAAGAACTTATAAAACAGTGATTCTAAACTCTGGCTCATGTTAAGATCTCCTGGGAAGTTTTGAAAAAATGCCTGTGGCTAGGCATCCAAAATTTTTAAAGCTCCTTGGGAGATGTGTAACCATGGTTAAGAAGCAGTGCTATGAGGTAATTGAAGAGAGTGACACACAGAAAGCAGTGTCAAGAGAGAGCTTTGGATGTTTGATTACAAATATGATCAACTGTAGCCAAGGCTTCCAGGATGAGGAAGGCATTGAACCAGGCCTCGATGAATAGGGAAGATATTAAGAAGAGATGATGGGATGGAAACAGGGAAGTGAATTCCAAACAATTCTCAGAATTGTTGATGAAATTTGTTTGCTAAGAATGAGATCTTTGAGGTTATGGTAGACTGTTTTATAAGAATAAATTGTTATGAATATTCCAGTTTGTTTGAGGTCACTAACAGGGTTTTATCCTTTTTCTACCAGGTCTTCAATGAAATATATCCAGTATGGACTTACTCTTACCTGGTGCTGCTGTTTCCTGTGTTCCTTGCCACAGACTACCTCCGCTATAAGCCTGTCATTCTGCTCCAGGGACTCAGCCTTATTGTTACGTGGTTCATGCTGCTCTATGCCCAGGGACTGCTGGCCATTCAGTTCTTGGAATTCTTCTATGGCATCGCCACTGCCACTGAAATTGCCTACTACTCCTACATCTACAGTGTGGTAGACCTGAGCATGTACCAGAAAGTCACGAGCTACTGTCGAAGTGCCACCTTGGTGGGCTTCACAGTGGGCTCTGTCCTGGGGCAGATCCTCGTCTCGGTGGCATCCTGGTCCCTCTTCAGCCTGAATGTCATCTCTCTCACCTGTGTTTCTGTGGCCTTCGCTGTGGCCTGGTTTCTGCCTATGCCACAGAAGAGCCTTTTCTTTCACCACGTTCCTCCCTGCTGCCAGGGGACAAATGGCATCAAGGTACACAATGGTGGTGTTGCTACTGACACCGCAGCTTCTAACCACCTTCCGCAGTGGGAGGACGTTGAGTCAAAAATCCCTCTAAATCTGGAGGAGCCACCGGTGGAAGAACAGGTAAGTACAGCCTTCAGTGCCTTGTGGTTGCTACTCTGGGGCTAGACCAGTGGTAAAAAACAGATGGAAACCCAACAGTTCATTTGGATTCCGGTTTTATCTCAAATTGCTTCACTGGTTCCATTTATTCATTCAAGATAACATTGATTTGTATGAGGGATGAAAAATGTATTTTCCTTTGGAGTGTGTGTTAGTTGCTCAGTTGTGTCTTAACTGTTTGCGACACTATGAACTATATAGCCCACCAGGCTCCTCTGGAGTGAATAACCTCTCAGGTGTAACTGATTCAACATATTGCTCATGTTGGAGATATCTTAGAAGCCACAGCAATGTCTATTTCTTCTTCAACTTTCTGTCTTCAGAACTTGGTATATAAAGAAAGCCTCTCAGAACATGTTGTCTAAATGAATAGGTGAAATGATGCCAGTAAATCATGAATGTCTACTTCCAAAAATAAAGTCCAAAGTATTTAAGAATAGGAGCTTATCTTCCTCTTCTCTGCTGAAAATTATGTGCAATGCAGTCATAACCGAAAGATATTGCAGGTTTGGTTCCAGACCATTGAAATAAAGCAAATATCACATAATAAAACAAAGTCACACAATTTTTTTGGTTTCACAGTGCATATAAAAGTTATTTTTACGCTATACTGTAGTCTGTTAAGTGTGCAGTGGCATTACATGTAAAAAATATACATGCCTAAATTTTAAATTACATTATTGCCAAAAAGATGCCAACCATCATCTGCGCCTTCAGTGAGTTGTAATCTTTTTGCTGGTGGAGGGTCTTGCCTCAGTGTTGATGGCTGCTGACTGATCAGGGTGATGGTTGCTGAAGGTAGAGATCACTGTGGCAATTTCTTAAAATAAGACAACAGTGAAGTTTGCCACTTGATTGACTTCCTTTGGGGATGATTTCTCTGCAGCATCAATGCTGTTCCATAGCATTTTACTCATAGTAGAACTTCTTTGAAAATTGGAGTCAATCCTCTTAAACCCTGCTATATGAAGTAAGTGTATGTAATATTCTAGATCCCTTGTTGTCATGTCAGCAGTCTTCACAGCATCTTTACCAGGAGTAGATTCCACCTCAAGAAACCAGTTTCTTTGCTGATCCATTGGAAGTAGCTTTTATCCATTTAAGGTTATTATGAAATTTCATTTACAACTTAAGGTTTCATTTCTAAATATAGTTTTCTTGCTATTTCCACCACATCTGCAGTTACTTCCTCCACAAAAGCCTTGAACTCTTCAAAGTCATCCATGAAACAAAAGTTTTACGGCACAATGGTTGTCTGACATTCCATTTGTTTTTTATAATGTGATCACTGCTCACTAAATTGATTTTATTACCTACTAATGACTAGCATCCCAGGTGGTGCTAGGTGGTAAACAACCTGTATGCCAGTGCAGAAAATGTAAGAGGCGTGGGGTTTGATCCCTGGGTCAGGAAGATCCCATGGAGAAGGAAATGACAGCTCACTGCACTATTCTTGCCTGGAGAATCCTATGAAAAGAGGAGCCTGGCAGGCTACAGTCCATAGGGTCACAAAGAGTTGGACATGACTGAAGCGACTTAGCAGCAGCAGCAATCACTTGAAATCTAAGATTTAAAAAATTATGTCCTAGACCACCTTGATATTTATTATTTGTAGATATGCTAGATGTCAGTACTTGACATGCTGAAGAATTATAAAATTTTAGAGTTAGAAGTGATTCTAACCACAAGTCATAGAACAATTAGAGCATGTTAAAGGGACTTTCTATCACATCACCTTTTTGTTTTAGAGATAAGGATTGGGAACTATTAATACAGCAATACTTTTATTTGTAGACTGACACATTTTACTGTTAGGAAGAATTCTGTGTGTATGTGTGTGCTGTGTGTGCATGTTTGTTTGAGTTCTGTAAAACAGTGACAAGCAAAATAAATATTTTCAGCGTATACTCAGTATTATCTGTTGCAGCACAGTGTAGCAGATTTTGAGGAAGAAAGGCAGTCTGCAGTACTGGTACTTAGCAGCAGGGTGATCTTGGGCAGGTACTTTTTGTGGCTGTTAGTTCCTTTGTTTATATACCTACCTCATAGGGCTATTTCAAGTATTAATACACCCATGTAGAGGTTTCAAGTTAGTATTTGTAAGTAGGTAACTCAGTAGGTGACTCAGAGGGTAAAGCGTCTGCCTGCAATGCAGGAGACCCGGGTTCAATCCCTGAGTCAGGAAGATCCCCTGGAAAAGGAAATGGCAACCCACTCCAGTATTCTTGCCTGGAGAATCCCATGGACGGAGGAGCTTGGTAGTCTATAGTCCACGGGGTCGCAAAGAGTCGGACATGACTGAGTGACTTCACTTCACTTCATTTCAATCAATATATGGTAATTTTTATTATTATCTTTATCATTAGATATGAATAATCAAGAATAGATTTGTACCTTTACCAAGGTATTTATTTGTGGGGCTATAAATAATTTTTCATTTTCCCTTTGAATTAGTTATCCCTGGTATTCTGGGCCTTATAAAAAGAGTTATGAGGGTCTGGTACTAATTCACAAATTATTTTTCTTTAACTGAGTGAAAGTGAAGTCGCTCAGTCGTGTCCGACTCTTTGTGACCCCGTGGACTGTAGCCCACCAGGCTTCTCTGTCCATGGGGTTCTCCAGGCAAGAATACTGGAGTGGGTTGCCATTTCCTTCTCCAGGGGATCTTCCTGACCCAGGAATCGAACCCATGTCCCTGGAATTGCAGGCAGACGCTTTAACCTCTGAGCCACCAGGGAAGCTATCCCTAAATGTAGAGAACGTTAAGCCAGATGATCACGAAGCTTCCCGTGACTAGAATCCTGCGTTTTGTGAGCTGGTTGATGTGAAGGGACTCTGTCATTTCTCTTCTGCTTCCCAGGCATACCAGGAACAACTTCTTTTTTGTCCAGCCCATATATGTAGGGGTACATAATTAACACCATAGAAGTCANGTACTTAGCAGCAGGGTGATCTTGGGCAGGTACTTTTTGTGGCTGTTAGTTCCTTTGTTTATATACCTACCTCATAGGGCTATTTCAAGTATTAATACATCCATGTAGAGGTTTCAAGTTAGTATTTGTAAGTAGGTAACTCAGTAGGTGACTCAGAGGGTAAAGCGTCTGCCTGCAATGCAGGAGACCCGGGTTCAATCCCTGAGTCAGGAAGATCCCCTGGAAAAGGAAATGGCAACCCACTCCAGTATTCTTGCCTGGAGAATCCCATGGACGGAGGAGCTTGGTAGTCTATAGTCCACGGGGTCGCAAAGAGTCGGACATGACTGAGTGACTTCACTTCACTTCATTTCAATCAATATATGGTAATTTTTATTATTATCTTTATCATTAGATATGAATAATCAAGAATAGATTTGTACCTTTACCAAGGTATTTATTTGTGGGGCTATAAATAATTTTTCATTTTCCCTTTGAATTAGTTATCCCTGGTATTCTGGGCCTTATAAAAAGAGTTATGAGGGTCTGGTACTAATTCACAAATTATTTTTCTTTAACTGAGTGAAAGTGAAGTCGCTCAGTCGTGTCCGACTCTTTGTGACCCCGTGGACTGTAGCCCACCAGGCTTCTCTGTCCATGGGGTTCTCCAGGCAAGAATACTGGAGTGGGTTGCCATTTCCTTCTCCAGGGGATCTTCCTGACCCAGGAATCGAACCCATGTCCCTGGAATTGCAGGCAGACGCTTTAACCTCTGAGCCACCAGGGAAGCTATCCCTAAATGTAGAGAACGTTAAGCCAGATGATCACGAAGCTTCCCGTGACTAGAATCCTGCGTTTTGTGAGCTGGTTGATGTGAAGGGACTCTGTCATTTCTCTTCTGCTTCCCAGGCATACCAGGAACAACTTCTTTTTTGTCCAGCCCATATATGTAGGGGTACATAATTAACACCATAGAAGTCATTGAATTGCAATTGTCAGCCCTTGTCTTAAATCTTCATAGTTTAGGCATTAAACCCTAATATCTTCATCCACATTTTCCTGTTGTATGTAGAAGAAAATCCAAAATTCTCATCATGGCCTATAAGACCTCATACAGTTTGGTTCCTTGCCAACCCCTCTGACCTTATCTCTTAATTGGGCTGAAACACATCAAACTTTTCTCACCTCAGAGTTTCATTCAGGAGGTTCTCTCAGTCAAAACTGCCTCTCACTCTGATTTTCATGGCTGGTTCTTTTACGTCACTCAGGTCTCAACTCAGACGTCCACTTTTTAGAAAGCCATTTAACTTTCTTAGCAATCATTACTTCTCCATACCAAAGTCGCTTGCTAGCCCATTCCCTGTTTGCTGTCTTTCTATAGTATTCCTACTGTAAGGTCTCTTGCATGTGTATATTTATCATCTATCTCCCTGACTCCAGTGTAAATTTCAGGAACTTTCCTTTTGTGTCGCCAGTGTCTAGAACATTGACAGACAGATTGTGGGCACTCAGCTGACTTTATATTTTTGGGCTCCAAAATCACTGCAGATGGTGATTGCAGCCATGAAATTAAAAGACGCTTACTCCTTGGAAGGAAAGTTATGACCAACCTAGACAGCATATTAAAAAGCAGAGACATTACTTTGTCCACAAAGGTCCATCTAGTCAAGCCTATGGTTTTTCCAGTGGTCATGTATGGATGTGAGAGTTGGACTATAAAGAAAGCTGAGCCCCGAAGAATTGATGCTTTTGAACTGTGGTGTTGGAGAAGACTCTTGAGAGTCCCTTGGACTGCAAGGAGATCCAACCAGTCCATCCTAAAGGAGATCAGTCCTGGGTGTTCATTGGAAGGATTGATGTTGAAGCTGAAACTCCAATACTTTGGCCACCTGATGTGAAGAGCTGACTCATTTGAAAAGATCCTGATACTGGGAAAGATTGAGGGCAGGAGAAGGGGAAGACAGAGTATGAGGTGGTTGGATAGCATCACCGACTCGATGGACATGAGTTTGGGTGGATTCTGGAAGTTGGTGATGGACAGGGAGTGCTGCAGTTGGTGGGGTCGCAAAGAGTCAGACACGACTGAGTGACTGGAATGACTGACTGACTGAGGACTATTTGTTGATTGCATTAGTGAGTCATGATAAACAGAGTATAAAGGAAACCAACATTTACTGAGCACTTGTTACATATTGAATAATACTTATATAGGCAATAACCTGTTGAAATAAGCATTAATTTCCATTTTACAGTTAAAAACCTAAGATTTGGGAATTTCTCTCATCTGAGTGTAGACAAGTATGCTGCTGATTGATCATCTTAGCTCCCATATATTTTGACGTGGGTACCAGATACTGCGGCCCAAACCCCAGATTCATTATCTTATTCTTATTAAAATTACTGTTTCTAAAACTCTGTGATAAATGTGTCAGAGAGACAAGATGACAGAGAAGTAGGGTGGACATGGAGTACATCTCTCTCCATGGATACATCAGGAATACACCCTTAGACACAGAAGTGCATGCAGAACATCAGCTGAGAGTGGACAGAAGTACTTGACCCACGGAAAAGAGTATATCAGGTCAGGTCAGTCGCTCAGTCATGTCCGACTCTTTGCGACCCTATGAATTGCAGCACGCCAGGCCTCCCTGTCCATCACCAACTCCCGGAGTTCACTCAGACTCACGCCCATCGAGTCAGTGATGCCATCCAGCCATCTCATCCTCTATTGTCCCCTTCTCCTCCTGCCCCCAATCCCTCCCAGCATCAGAGTCTTTTCCAGTGAGTCAACTCTTCGCATGAGGTGGCCTAAGTACTGGAGCTTCAGCTTTAGCATCATTCCTTCCAAAGAAATCCCAGGGCTGATCTCCGTCAGAATGGACTGGTTGGATGTCCTTGCAGTCCAAGGGACTCTCAAGAGTCTTCTCCAACACCACAGTTCAAAAGCATCAATTCTTCGGTGCTCAGCCTTCTTCACAGTCCAACTCTCGAATTCATACATGACTACTGGAAAAACAATAGCCTTGACTAGACGGACCTTAGTCGGCAAAGTAATATCTCTGCTTTTGAATATGCTGTCTAGGTTGGTCATAACTTTTCTTCCAAGGAGTAAGCGTCTTTTGATTTCATGGCTGCAGTCACCATCTGCAGTGATTTGGGAGCCCAGAAAAATAAAGTCTGACACTGTTTCCGCTGTTTCCCTGTCTATTTCCCATGAAGTGATGGGGCTGGATGCCATGATCTTTGTTTTCCGAATGTTGAGCCTTAAGCCAACTTTTTCACCCTCTTCTTTCACTTTCATCAAGAGGCTTTTTAGTTCCTCTTCACTTTCTGCCATAAGGGTGGTGTCATCTGCATATCTGAGGTTCTTGATATTTCTCCCAGCAATCTTGATTCTAGCTTGTGTTTCTTCCAGTCCAGCATTTCTCATGATGTATGCTGCATATAAGTTAAATAGGCAGGATGACAGTGTACAGCCTTGATGTACTCCTTTTCCTATTTGGAACCAGTCTGTTGTTCCATGTCTAGTTGTAACTGTTGCTTCTTGACCTGCATACAGATTTCTCAAGAGGCAGATCAGGTGGTCTGATATTCCCATCTCTTTCAGAATTTTCCACAGTTTATTGTGATCCACACAATCAAAGGCTTTGGCATAGTCAATAAAGCAGAAATAGATGTTTTTCTGGAACTCTCTTGCTTTTTCCATGATCCAGCAGATGTTGGCAATTTGATCTCTGGTCCCTCTGCCTTTTCTAAAACCAGCTTGAACATCTGGAAGTTCACAGTTTACGTATTGCTGAAGCCTGGTTTGGAGAATTTTGACCATTACTTTACTACCACACAAAACTTGGTAGGACGAAGGAACTAGGGAGAAAAGCAGAAGTGTTAGTAGGACTGGACCTGCCCTCATTGGGTGGGGGAACTGAAGCAGGGGTCTGATCCCCACAAAGGGGCAATTGTCTGAGTCAAAGATGAAACATTTAAGGTTGAGAGTGAAACAGCTGATCTGTGGCAGCCTAAATGGAATGAGGACTTCCCTAGTAGCTCAGATAGTAAAGCATCTGCTTGCAGTGCAGGATACCTGGGTTCAATCCCTGGTTGGGAAGATCCCCTGGAGAAGAAAATGGCTACCCACTCAAGTATCCTTCCCTGTAAAATTCCATGGACAGAGGAGCCTGGCGGGCTATAGTCCATGGAGTCGCAAAGATTCAGACACGACTGAGCAACTAACACACACACACACACACACAAATAGAATGAGAATTAGACAATCCTTGCCTCAGCCATACATACCCCGGGCAGAGATGCAGGTCCCCTAGAAGGCACAGCAGGTAGGAGCTGGAGTATAGGGATTGTGGAGCAATCCCAGGATGAGGGGTGCTGTTGACTGTGGAGAGACAGACCAAGGAGAAGTGAAGGAGGAGATTGTGGTGGAAAATGCCTGTGGAGGAAAGTCAGGCAGCCATGGAATCAAGGCAGTACTGAGTCATGCGTAGGGGGTGGGGCCATCACCATAGCCTCTCCCCACATACCAGCATGGGCAGCTGAACAGTAAGCCTGGCCCATCAAATGCCTGACACACTGAACTACAGAGCAGGACCCCACCCGGGGTGCTCCTTTAAATGACTGATACACCAATCTACAGAGTAGGACCCCAGCCAGGGGGGACCCACTATGTGCCTGACAAACCGAACACAGGCAAGTGCCTGAATGGTGGGAGCTACGGAGAAAGACTAGCCAAAGAGGCCTCCTGATCGCCAGCTGCCAGAGGCTTGAAAAAAGACTTTGGTGGGGCCCTAAATCCTACGGCTGAGGCAGTCCATATCCCTGCACTCGGTGCCGCCAGGGTCCCAGCAACCCAAGCAGCTGTGCCACCTTCATGCTCAACCCTCACTGGCTCAGAGCTGCCACAGGCAAAAAAGGTCTGGCATCTGTGCATGCAGGGTTGCTTTGGTCATGCCCAATTCTTTGCAACCCTGTGTACTGTGGCCTGCCAGGCCCTTCTCTGTCAGGGGGGGTTCTCCAGCTAAGAATCCTGAAGTATATTGGCCAATACTGGTTGCCATGCCCTTCTAGAGCACTATATTTTCTGCTGCCATAGCTACCAACTCCCCTGAGTACCTGGTGCTGCCAGAACCTGTGTGACCCAAGGAGCTGCACCACCTCCACACCTGGCCCTTACTGGGGCAGACCCAAGTCCTCCAGGGCAGCCTCAGGAGCAAACCGTGGTGGACTACCCACATGCAGAGGTGGAAATAAAACCACACTTGAAACCCAGGGGCAGTGTGGCTAAAGAATAAGACCCAAAACCTTCCAACGAGCTGTACAAGCTGCAGATTCAATCCACACCATCAACTAGGCAGACTGTCTAGTGAAGTCGCTCAGTCGTGTCTGACTCTTTGCGACCCCATGGACCGTAGCCTATCAGGCTCCTCTGTCCATGGGATTTTCCAGGCAAGAGTACTGGAGTGGATTGCCATTTCCTTTTCCAGGGGATCTTCCCGAGCCAGGAGTCGAACCTGAGTCTCCCACATTGCAGACAGATGCTTTACTTCTAAGCCACCAGTGAAGCCCTTATATAAAAGCACACACAAAGAAAAACACAGTGGTTCTGATAGTTGTGTGTGGAGGCAAGAACACACAGGAGCAGGACCAGATTAGAATCTGAGCTGTTCCCACAGCAGGTACAGAGACCACCAGCACAGTGTTGGAGGGCATCCTAGGGAGGTGAGGTGGACTGTTGACTCCCAGCAAGAGACAGGACCCTAACAGCAGTGACTCAAGCAAAAAATTTATTATTCACTTGTTCTATAGTTTCCTTTGGATTTTCTTTTCTTTTTTCCTTCCCTCCCTCCCCACCCCCTGCCCCCCATTGTAGTTGTTGATTTTATTGACATTATGAAATCTAATTAAGCTTTTGAATATTTTTTTTCGTTTTTTCTATCATAGTTTTTATTGTGCTTATAAACCTCTGCCTGTACATTGGGCTTTTGCATTCCTGTAGAGTTTTGCTTTTTTGCTTTTCTTCTTTTTTTCTTAATTTTTTTAAGCCTCTTATTTTTTTCTACATTTATTCCTTTGTTTTTCCTACTGTTATTTTCCCCTTGCAGTTAATCTTTAATGTATATCTACCTATATTTAACTTTGCATATCTATTCTTTCTTTCCTTTCCTCTCAAAATATTTGTTAGTTTTGTTTTCTTTGCTTTATTCCCTGCTTGGCACCTTGCCTTAGTTTTGTTTTCCAGTTTGTGCTTTAGTTAGTTTTGATCTTACCTGGTAGATATAATTTTTGGTTTCCTTTGTTCACTGGGTCAATCTGTTGTACCTGATTTTTGTTGGACTGTTTTGATTTTGCTTATGGGTGTATATATATATATGTGTATACTCCATTATTTTAATTATTATTTGCCTGATTTTGTATCTGCCATTTGTCTGGGGTTAATTTTTGGTTTCTTGTTTTGAGGTATTTGTTTTAATCTCATTTAATGCCATAACAAACCACTTGTGGAATCTTCGTTCCTGACCAGAGATCAAGCCCTGAGCCTTTGGAGTGAGAACACTGACTCCAAGAATCTAGACTACCAGAGAACTAACCCTGCTGTTGCTGCTGCTGCTAAGTCGCTTCAGTCGTGTCAGATTCTGTGTGACCCCGTAGACGGCAGCCCTCCAGGCTCCGCTGTCCCTGGGATTCTCCAGGCAAGAACACTAGAGTGGGTTGCCGTTTCCTTCTCCAGTGCCTGAAAGTGAAAAGTGAAAGTGAAGTCACTCAGTCGTGTCCAACTCTTAGCAACGCCATGGACTGCAGTGAACCAGGCTCCTCCGTCCATGGGATTTTCCAGGCGAGAGTACTGGAGAACTAACCCTAGGAGGTATCAGATAATGAGAACTCACACAAAGGAAACCATCAGACTATAAGACCTGGCATTACCCAACCACCAGTAGCACCCAGCGCAGGACACCTCATCCAAACAACAAACAAAACAAAACTACAAACTGAACCATCAGCAGACAGGATTACCACCTCACTCAGCCTTGCCCATCAGAGGGAAAACAAAACAACAACAATGAAAACTCAGCACAAATCTCATCCTATACAATGCTTATACAAACCACTGGGCCAAACTTAGGAGGGCAGAAACAAAAAGGAAGAAAGAATTCAACCCTGAATCCTGGGAAAAGGAGACCTCAAACATAATATGTTTAAAAAAAAAAAAAAAGAAGGCAGAGAAATACTGCACAAATGAAGGAACAAACTAGAAACACAGAAATCCAAATAAATGAAGAGGAAATAGGCAAACTACCTGAAAAAGAATTCAGAATAGTGATAGTGAATGTGAAAGTCGCTCAGTCCTGTGTGACTCTTTGTGACCCCATAGACTGTATAGTCTGTGGAATTCTCCAGGCCAGAATACTGGAGTGGGTAGCCTTTCCCTTTTCCAATGGATCTTCCCAACCCACGGATTGAACCCAGGTATCCTACATTGCAGGCAGATTCTTTACCAGCTGAGCCACAAGGGAAGCCCAAGAATACTGAAGTGGGTAGCCTATCCCTGCTCCAGCAGATCATCTCGATCCAGTAATTGAACTGGGGTCTCCTGCATTGCAGGTGGATTCTTCAACAACTGAGCTATCAGGGAAGCGCATAGGGATGGTTTAGTTCAGTTCAGTTCAGTTCAGTTGCTCAGTCCTGTCTGACTCTTTGCAACCCCATGAATTGCNATCCCTGCTCCAGCAGATCATCTCGATCCAGTAATTGAACTGGGGTCTCCTGCATTGCAGGTGGATTCTTCAACAACTGAGCTATCAGGGAAGCGCATAGGGATGGTTTAGTTCAGTTCAGTTCAGTTCAGTTGCTCAGTCCTGTCTGACTCTTTGCAACCCCATGAATTGCAGCACGTCAGGCTTCCCTGTCTATCACCAGCTCCCGGAGTGTGCTCAAACTCATGTCCATCGAGTCGGTGATGCCATCCAGCCATCTCATTCTTTGTAATCCACTTCTGCTCCTGCCCCCAATCCCTCCCAGCATCAGAGCCTTTTCCAATGAGTCAGCTCTTCGCATGAGGTGGCCANGCCCACTTGACTTCACATTCCAGGATGTCTGGCTCTAGGTGAGTGATGACACCATTGTGATTATCTGGGTTGTGAAGATCTTTTTTTGTACAGTTTTCTGTGTATTCTTGCCACCTCTTCTTATTATCTTCTGCTTCTGTTAGGTCCATACCATTTCTGTCCTTTATTAAGCCCATCTTTGCATTAAATTTACCCTTGGTATCTCTAATTTTCTTGAAGGGATATCTAGTTTTTCCCATTCTATTGTTTTCCTCTGTTTCTTTGCATTGATCACTAAAGAAGGCTTTCTTATCTCTCCTTGCTATTCTTTGCAACTCTGCATTCAAACGAGTATATCTTTCCTTTTCTCCTTTGCTTTTTGCTTACCTTCTTTTCACAGCTATTTGCAAGGCCTCCTTAGACAGCCATTTTGCTTTTTTGCATTTCTTTTTCTTTGGAATGGTCTTGATTCCTATCTCCTGTACAATGTCACGAACCTCCATCCATAGTTCATCAGGCACTCTGTTTATCAGATCTAGTCTCTTAAATCTGTTTCTCACTTCCATTGTATAGTCATAACAGATTTGATTTAGGTCATATCTGAATGGTCTAGTGGTTTTCTCCACTTTCTTCAACTTCAGTCTGAATTTGGCAATAAGGAGTTCATTATCTGAGCCACAGTCAGCTCCTGGTCTTATTTTTGCTGACTGTATAGAGCTTTTCCATCTTTGGCTGCAAAGAATCAGTCTGATTTTGGTGTTGACCATGTGTTGATGTCCATGTGTAGAGTCTTCTCTTGGGTTGTTAGAAGAGGGTGTTTGCTTATGACTAGTGCATTCTCTTGGTAGAACTCTATTAGCCTTTGACCTACTTTATTCTGTACTCCAAGGCCAAATTTGCCTGTTTCTCCAGGTATCTCTTGACTTCCTACTTTTGCATTCCAGTCCCCTATAATGAAAAGGACATCTTTTTCGGGTGTTAGTTCTAGAAGGTCTTGTAGGTCTTCATAGAACTGTTCAACTTCAGCCTCTTCAGTGTTACTGGTCGGGACATAGACTTGGATTACTGTAATATTGAATGGTTTGCCTTGGAAAGGAACAGAGATCATTCTGTCATTTTTGAGATTGCATCCAACTACTGCATTTTGGACTCTTTTGTTGACCATGATGGCTTCTCCATTTCTTCTAAGGGATTTCTGCCCAGAGCAGTAGATATAATGGTCATCTGAGTTAAATTCACCCATTCCAGTCCATCTTAGTTTGCTGATTCCTAGGATGTCGATATTCACTCTTATCATCTCACGTTTGACCACTTCCAATTTGCCTTGATTCATGGACCTAACATTCCAGGTTCCTGTGCAATATTGCTCTTTATAGCATTGAACCTTGCTTCTATCACCAGTCACATCCACAACTGGGTATTGTTTTTGCTTTGGCTCCATCCCTTCATTGTTTCTGGAGTTTTTTCTCCACTGATCTCCAGTAGCATATTGGGCACCTACCAACCTGGGGAATTCATCTTTGAGTGTCCTATCTTTTTGCCTTTTCATACTGTTCATGGGGTTCTCAAGAATACTGGAGTGGTTTGCCATTCCCTTCTCCAGTGGACCACATTCTGTCAGACCTGTCCACCATGACCTGACCGTCTTGGGTGGCCCCACATGGCATGGCTTAATTTCATTGAGTTAGACAAGGCTGTGGTCCATGATCAGCTCTATGGCAATAAAATGGATAACCTGGAAGAAATGGACAGATTCTTAGAAAAGTTCAATCTTCCAAGACTGAGACAGGAAGAAATAGAAATTATGAACAACCCAATTACAAGCACTGAAGTTGAAGAGGAAATAGGCAAACACCTCCCAAATAACAAAAGCTCCAGACCAGATGGCTTCACAGGAGAATTCTGTCAAACATTTAGAGAAGAGCTTATGCCTGTTAAAACTCTTTCAAAAAATTGCAGAGGAAGGAACACTTCCAAACTCATTCTGTGAGGCCACCATCACTGTGATATCGAAACGAAAGACAACACAAAAAAAGAAAACTACAGGTCATTGTCACTGATGAACATAGATACAAAAATTCTCAACAGAATTTTAACAAATAGAATTCATCAACACATCAAAAAGCTTACACACGATGATCAATTTGGGTTTATTCCAGGGTTGCACGGATTCTTCAATATGTGCAAATCAATTAGTGTGATACACCATATTAACAAATTGCAAGATAAAAATCATATGGTCATCTCAGTAGATGCAGAAAAAGCCTTTGACAAAATTCAGCACCCATTTATGATTAAAACTCTTCAAAAAATGGGCATAGAAGGAACCTACCTCAACATAGTAAAGGTCATATATGATAAGCCTACAGCAAACATTATTCTCAGTGGTGGAAAACTGAAAGCATTCCCCCTAAGAGTGTCCACTTTCACCACTACATAGTTCTGGAAGTCCTGGCTACAACAATCAGAGAACAAAAAGAAATAAAAGGAATCCAAATTGGAAAAGAAGTAAAGCTCTGACTGTTTGCAGATGTCATGATACTGTCCATAGTATCAGGAAATTACTAGAGCTAATCGGTGAATTTAGCAAAGTCGCAGGATATAAAATCAATACACAGAAATCACTTGCATTTCTATATACTGACAGTGAAAAAATCAGAAAAATTAAGGAGTCAGTCGCATTCACCATTGCAACAAAAAGAATAAAATATCCTGGAATAAATTTACCTAAGGAGAGAAAAGAACTGTACACAGAAAATTATAAGACACTGAAGAAAGAATCAAAGATGACATAAACAGAGGGAGAGATATTCCATGTTCCTGGGCAGGAAGAATCAATATTTTGAAAATGACTATACTACCAAATGCAATATACAGATTCAGTGCAGTTCCTATCAAATTACCCATAGTGTTTTTCACAGAACTAGAACAAAAGAATTACAGAATTCATATGGAAACACAAAAGACCTCAAATAGCCAAAGCAGTCTTGAGAAAGAAGAATGAAGCTGGAGGAATCAACCTTTCTGACTTCAGATTATACTTTATAGCCACAGTCATCAAGACAGTATGGTACTGGCACAAAAACAGAAATATAGACAAATGGAACAAGATAAAAAGCCCAGAAATAAACCCATACACCTATGGGTACCTTATTTTTGACAAAGGAGGTAAGAATATACAATGAAGCAAAGACAGCCTCTTCAATAAATTGTGCTGGCAAAAGTGGACAACTACATGTAAAAGAATGACATTAAAAGATGTCCTAACACCATACACAAAGATAAACTCAAAATGGATTAAAGATCTAAATATAAGACCAGTAACTATAAAACTCTTCGAGGAATATATAGAACGCTCAATGACAGAAATTAAAAGAAGATCCTCTCTGACCCACCTCGTAGAGTAATGGAAATAAAAACAAAAGTAAACAAGTGAGACCTGATTAAACTTAAAATTTTTGCACAGCAAAGGAAACTATAAGCAAGGTGAAAAGACAACCCTCAGAATGGGAGAAAATATTAGTAAATGAAACAACTGACAGAGGATTAATTTCCAAAATATACAAGCGACTCATACAACTCAATACCAGAAAAACAACCAGTCAAAAAGTGAGAAAAAGACCTCAACAGACATTTCTCCAAAGAAGACATACAGATGGCTAACAAACACATGAAAAGGTGCTGAGCTTCACTCATTATTCGAGAAATGCAAATCAAAACTACAATGTGTGAGGTGTGTTGTGAGATATCTAGTTGTTACATATCTAGCTATTACAATAGCTAGAACATGGAAACAACCTAGATGTCCATCGGCAGATGAATGGATAAAGAAATATATGTGGTGTGAGATGTCCCCTCACACCAGTCAGAATGGCCATCATCAAAAAGTCAACAAACAAGAAATGCTGGAGAGGGTGTGGAGAAAAGGGAACATTCTTGCACTGTTGGTGGGAATGTAAATTGATACAGCCACTATGGGAGACAGTGTGGAGATTCCTTAAAAACTAGGAATAAAACACTATATGACCCAGCAATCCCACTCCTAGGCATATACCCTGGGTAAACCAAAATTGAAAGACACATGTATCCCATTGTTCATTGCAGCACTATTTACAATAGCTAGAACAAGGAAGCAACTTAGATGTCCATTGACAGATGAATGGATAAAAAAGAAAGTGGTGGTAGATATATACAATGGACTATTATCCATAAAAAGGAACGCATTTGAGTCAGTACTAATAAGGTGGATGAACCTAGAACCTATTATACAGAGTGAAGTAAGTCAGAAAGAGAAAGTTAAATACCATATTCTAACACATGCATACGAAATCTAGAAAAATGAAAGTGAAGGTTACTCAGTCGTGTCCAACTCTCCGTGACCCCATGGACTGTGGAATTCTCCAGGCCAGGATACTGAAGTGGCTAGCCTTTCCCTTCTTCAGGAACAGCTGCCCAACCCAGGGATCGAACCCAGGTCTCCAACATTACAGGCGGATTCTTTACCAGTTGAGCCACAAGGGAAGCTCAAGAATACTGGAGTGGGTAGCCTACCGCTTCTCCAGCGGATCTTCCCTACCCAAGAATTGAACCGGGGTCTTCTGCATTGCAGGTGGATTCTTTACCAACTGAGCTATGAGGGAAGCCCTAGAAAAAATGGTACCAAAGAATTTATTTGCAGGGCAGCAGTGGGGAAACAGACATAGAGAACCGACTTATGGACGTGGGGAGAGGGTGACATGTATGGAGAGAGAGAAATATGGAAACGTACATTACCATGTGTAAAATAGATAGCCAATGAGAATTTGCTGTATGTCTTAGGAAACTCAGACGGGGGCTCTCTGTATCAACCTAGGGGGTGGAATGGGGAGGAAGATGGGAAGGAGGTTCAAAAGGGAGGGGATACATGTATACCTATGGCTGCTTCATGTTGAGGTTTGACAGAAAACAACAAATTCTGTAAAGCAATTATCCTTTAATTAAAAAAAAAAAAGTTTCACTATCTCCCTTTTACAGATGAGGGAACAGAAGCTTACATTAAGTATCTTACCCAAAGGCATCTAGAAAGTGGCAGTCAAAATGTCCACCCCAGACCTAATTGACTCCTAACTGCTACAGTAGAGACTCCCTTGTTGCAGTGAAGTAACTTCTCAAGCTTAAAAAAAAAGGCATCAAAACCTTCAAATAAAATCTGAAACTAGATGATCCATGGGGAGTTCCCTGGTTGCTTAGTGGTTAGGATTCTTGGCTTTCACTGTTGTGGCCCATGTTCAAACCCTGGTTGGAGAACTGAGATCCCACAAACTATTTGGTGCAGCCAAAAAAAAAAAAAAGATGCCTATGTGATAAGTGAAAATTGAGCTGAAGGATGGTGTGAATAGGCAGATCTATGAAATATTTCATGGTCCTTATTCCAGTGAGCTTATCTTAGCATTTTAGGGAGAAGATGGCCTTTATTTACTTAGTTTCAATAGTCACCTCTTAAAATATATGGCTCAGTTCAGTTCAGTCGCTCAATCATGTCTGACTCTTTGCGACCCCATGAATCGCAGCACACCAGGCCTCCCTATCCATCACCAACTTCCAGAGTTCACTCAGACTCACATCCATCGAGTCAGTGATGCCATCCAGGAATCTCATCCTCTGTCGTCCCCTTCTCCTCCTGCCCTCAATCTCTCCCAGCATCAGAGTCTTTTCCAGTGAGTCAACTCTTCGCATGAGGTGGCCAAAGTACTGGAGCTTCAGCTTTAGCCTCATTTTTTAAAAAGAAATCCCAGGGCTGATCTCCTTCAGAATGGGCTGGTTGGATGTCCTTGCAGTCCAAGGGACTCTCAAGTCTTCCCCAACACCACAGTTCAAAAGCATCAATTCTTTGGCGCTCAGCTTTCTTCACAGTCCAACTCTCACATCCATACATGACCACAGGAAAGACCATAGCCTTGACTAGATGGACCTTAGTCAGCAAAGTAATGTCTCTGCTTTTGAATATGCTACCTAGGTTGGTCATAACTTTTCTTCCGAGGAGTAAGTGTCTTTTAATTTTTTGGCCTTAATAAACATCATTTTAAGATGAAAAAGAAAATCTCTATACTGATTTTATTTAGAAGATTCATACTTAAATTTTAAAGTAAACAATAGAGAAAGCTACATAAAAGGAAGTCATCTGAACTGCTGGGTGCAAAGATTACCACTGTTAATATTTTATTGCCCTTTCTAATTGCTGTTGTATATATACATTTTATAATAAACAAAAGTATAATCTACATGTTTTATAACTGTTTTTTTTACTCATTGTTAATACTCATCTTTCTATGTCTTTTCATGTCAGAATAGTTTTCAGAATCCAAAGAATTGAAACCATAATGGTAAAGATGACTGCTGGGAGATTTGTGTTGGGCAGGACTGTGCCTTTCCCATTAGGTTGGCCCTGAGTGCTAAAAGCTGGAATCAGAGAGACTTGTATGAGGGACAGTCTGTCTTTTGGCCTTTTCTACTTTTTTCCCCCTCATTTGTGGTCACAACCTTTCCCTCTGATTGTTTCCAGTTGGATCCCTGCCGAGATATGTCTGAGTTGGGAGGATGTGTAGCCATATATGGTTGTACCCCCTCCCTTTTGCAGCTTAATGCCCTTGAAACTCAGACAGGTGTCATCCCCCCTGAAGAAGAGTAGCCAAAGGCAGATCTTTGTGTCAACTCTCAACAGGTTTCCAATGCTTCACTTTCAGGCTTATGAACTAGGGCTCTATGAGATACCAGACTGAGCCAAGAATGAATATTCCTAGGAGAAGTGCACGGCAGGCCAGAACAGGAAAGTGTGTCCCAGAAGCCTTTTCTGTTGGAAGAGAACTCTATCATTGCTGACTCATAAACACACCTCAGAAGTGCCTTCTTCTATCCTTTTGTTCTTGTTTCCTTTGAGTGTTGTTCATCAGTATTGCTCTATTCTAATCTTGTGTCTCCCCAAGTCTGTCTGAAACATTCTTCCATGATATATATTTGGTTCCTTTCCCTTGAAACCAGGTGTACTTTTATCTGTCCCTCATTGTATACATTTTTACCATTTTGGGTAGTGAAATATCAATAGCTGAGGAAATAATGATAGTCTTCCTTTCATCATAAAAAAAATTGTTCACTGTTGATAGCAAGAATTAGAATTGTGTCCTTCAAAAGCTCTTAACAGAAGACTTATTCTCAAAAATTTCCATCCTTGTTTGATTATAGACAAATCTCCTTCTGCATATACAACTGAGCTAAGAAAAGAGTAATTATTTAACTTGATATTGTAAACACTTAACTATAACCGTTAAAAGGCTCTGTTTAAAGAGAAGGGGCTACACAGACATTAACATAAAATGGCTTAGAGTTGAATATAAAACCTGAAACCATAAGAATGCTTAGAAGAAAACATAGGTGGTAAACTTGACATCTGTCTTGGCAATGATTTTTTTTTTTTAATTTGACAACAAAAGCAAAAAATAAGTTGGACAGCATCACACTAAAAAGCTTCTGCATGCCAAAGAAAAACATCAACCAAATGACAAACTATTGAATGGGAGAAAATATCTGCAAATCATGTTTGATAAGGGGTTCATATCCAAAATATATAAGGAACTCATACAACTCAAGAGCAAAAAAAAAAAAAAAAAAATCCAGTTTAAAAAATGGGCAGAAGATCTGAATAGACATTTTTCTAAAGATGTTTGGATGGTCAGCAGGTACATGTAAAAAATGCTTAAGTTACTAATCAGGGGAATGCAAAGCAAAACCACAAGGAGCTATATCACCTCACACCTGTGAGGATGGCTATTTTCAAAAAAATAAGAAATGTGTGGGCATGGATAAAAGGAATCCTTTTTGCACTGTTGGTGGAAATGTAAATTGGTGCTGTCACTATGAAAAACTGTGTGGAAGTTCCTCAAAAAATTAAAACTTGAGCTACCACAAGGTCCTACAGTTCTACTCCTGGCTACATACCCAAAGAAAATGGAAACACTAACTCAAGAAGATACACCCACCGTTCATTGCAACACTGTTTATAATCACCAAGATGTGAATACAGCCTAAGTGTCCAACAGTGGATGAATGGGTAAAGAAAATGTGGTGTACTCACATATATATACACACGGGAACATTATACAGCCACAGGAAAACAAATGAGGTCTTGCTGTTTCCAACAACATGGATGGACTTAGATGGATGCTAAGTGAAGTAAGACACACAAAAAGTTTGTATGGAAAAATCTGAACAAACCTTTGGCCAACCCAATATCATATGATCTCATTTATATTTGAAAACTAAAGACAAAAAACTCTCAAGCTCATAAATACAGAGAATAGATTGGTGGTCGCCAGAGGCAGGGGCTAGGGGATAAGCAAATGGGAAAAGAAAGGGGAGTCAAAATGTTCTAAGTCCCAGTTGTGAGTAAGTTGTGAGGATATAAGGTACAGCATGTTGATTATAGTAAGTAATACTGTATTGTTTACTTGAAAGTTGCTAGATCTCAAAATTCTCATCACAAGAAAAAAATTACAGCTATATATGGTTAACAGATGTTGACTGTACTTATTGTGGTGATCGTCTCACAATGTGTACAAATACAGAATCATTTTGTTACACACCCGAAACAATACAGTGTCAAAGGTCAGTTATTCCTCCTGATCTTTTTAAAATAAAGGAAGTTTCATGTTCAAGACTGGCTTCCCAGGTGGCTCAGTGGTAAAGGATCTGCCTGCAGTGCAGGAGACACAGGAGATGCGGTTCGATTCCTGGGTCAGGAAGGCCCCCTAGAGGAGGGGATGACAACCCTAGTTGCCTATTCCAGTATTCTTGCTGAGAAAATCCCATGGATAGGGGAGCTGGCAGGCTCTCTGGGGTCGCAGAGAGGTGGACACAGCTGAGGAGACTGAGCAGCCGCAGCAGCATGTGCAAGACGTGGCCGCCGGCCAGCTAGCGGCTTGGCGCACGCTGCTGCCATCCGTGTACGTGATCTGTAACGTGCCTCTGTCACACATCCTTCCTCTTGAATGCTGCTTCATGGTAGCTTCCTCTTGGTCTCTTGGTTCTCTCATTTTGCCTTCCTGTGTTAGCTGCAAAATTTCCTATGTTCTGAGCAAGGTTCCAAACTTAATGGCAACTTTTGGTAGACTGACCTTTGATATGATTGCGATTGGCTCAAAAGTTTGTATGGGAAAAAACAAAATGGGTAAAGGGGAGTCGAAAGGTACTGAGTTCTAGTTATAAATAAGTTGTGGGGATGTAATGTACAGTATGGTGACTGTAGTTAATACTGTATTGCATATTTGAATATGGTGTCTGGACTCTCACATTGACTTATTGACATAGTCCAGGGATAATGGAACATAACTCAGTCATGTTTTGATTGACTCAGTTACATGCATAATAGCTTTGTTACCTCATTATTATAGTAATGTTTCCTGTAAATACTGGGGAAAAAACATAAGGGAGAAAATTAAAATCACTATTACCCCCTCACCCAGAGAGAACTGCTGCTAATATTTTGGTTTATTTTTTCCTAAGACTTCTGTTTTAACCATTATCTTCCAGTGAATCTGATAGGCTCTCATTCATGAACTCTACCTGAACAGTGACTTACTGGTGGATGCTAAGTCACTTCAGTCATGTCTGACTCTTTGCCACCCCATGCACGTAGCCTACTGGGATTACTAATTATTGTTTGTTCTTAATGCTGCTTGCCCCTGTGTGGGAAGATGTGGAATGTCATCTCCCTTTGACTGATGTCTGCAGTCTCTGATCATCTTTCTACCTTCATTTTGTAAACAATGTATCATTTCCTGGAGGTACTAATGTATATAGAACAGTTAAAGCAAAGTATATTTTTCCCTCAAGAGGGAATAAATATAATTGCTAAGAAGTGCATACACACACACACACACACAAACACATATAGACATGAGCTTGAGCAGACTCAGGGAGGTAGTGAAGGACAGGGAAGCCTGGTGTGCTGTAACCCATGGGCTTGCAAAGAGTCAGACATAACTAAGCAATTGAACAACAACATATATGAAAGAAGCAATTGGTTTTCTCAAGGAAACAGAAAAATGTCTGCTGAATAGAAAATTGAGTCTACACAACAGCTTTCTGTCCAGTTGCTTTCTTCCCTTTCTCTGGGTAGGAATGTCCAGTTGCTTTCTTCCCTTTTTCTGGATAGGAATCCAAGCCAGGCCGTCTCCTTGTGCTGAAGGTCCTGTGGAATGATTTCCTGGTGTGCTACTCCTCTCGCCCTCTGCTCTGCTGGTCTATGTGGTGGGCCCTCTCCACCTGCGGCTATTTTCAAGTCGTGAACTACGCACAGGGCCTGTGGGAGCAGGTGATGCCTTCTCACCGTGCTGCTATCTATAACGGCGGTGTGGAGGCCGTTTCAACCTTACTGGGTAAGCAGTGCTGGGCGGGAGGGCAGATTGGGTGGGGAGAGTCCTCTGGCAGTTTAGTTGACCATGATCAGAGTTTTTCTCCCCTCTCAAATTTGAAGTAACCTCAAAGAATGGTTTGTTTACTTTGAACTCTGATTTTATCATTTAGGATGACTGTTTAGAAGTGTACGTTCAGGGAGTACTTTGACTAACAAACTTGAATCCTTTTTTTATAAAATATAAATTTATTTAATTGGAAGCTAATTACTTTACAATATTGTATTGGTTTTGCCATACATCAACATTTTTTTTAATCCGCTACTGGTGTACACGTGTTCCCCATCCTGAACCCCCCTCCCACCTCCCTCCCCGTACCATCCTTCTGGGTCATCCCAGTGCACCAGCCTTGAGCATCCTGTATCATGCTTGAATTCTTTATAACCTTTGGGAAACCTAATGTAAGGATCCTGTAAATTGTTGTCTTACCCAAGTTTCCTTTATCTCTGATTTACTGCGTGCTTTGGCCATGTGTGAATCTTTGAGCAGCACTGTTCAGTACTTTCTAACAATAGTAGCTAGTGTATGTNCTTGAGCATCCTGTATCATGCTTGAATTCTTTATAACCTTTGGGAAACCTAATGTAAGGATCCTGTAAATTGTTGTCTTACCCAAGTTTCCTTTATCTCTGATTTACTGCGTGCTTTGGCCATGTGTGAATCTTTGAGCAGCACTGTTCAGTACTTTCTAACAATAGTAGCTAGTGTATGTTGTGTTGCAGGTGCTGTTCTGAAGACTTTATATTAACACGGTCCTCACAGAATTCCTTTGTTGCAGTTATTACTCCCATTTTCCAATTAAGGAAGCTGTTGAAAGATACATTAATCACTTGCCTAAGGTCATATAGATGGTCAGTGGTAAACTCAAGGTTTGAACTCAGACCCTGTCTTTGGCCATTAGCATCTATCGTCCCTTTCTAATTTGTTGATTCACCTCATAGGTCTTAGAAGATCATAAAGGACTTCTGTGAACACTTTTACCTGTGGCCAGCACTTAGAAAGCACTCCATACCATTTAGCTCTCATTATCCTCATCATCATCATTTGACCTTGTGATAAACTGCCCCTCAGATGGGAGGAGAGATGAACCATCCTGCCATGTTGCCAAGCTACAGGAGGATGGTTCTTTTTGACTCTTGCCTCTGCATCCACTTCAGTAGCTTTCCCTTAGCAGCATCCCTGGTTCTATGTCCTCCTTTTCCGTCTCATTACCCACTGCCCCAATTCAGTCTCTCATCATCTCTCCATGGCCTCGTACTATTTTTTCCATCAGGTCCAAAAATCTCTGCCTAACTTTCAAGGGCCTCCATAATCTTGAACTACCCTGGTTATAAATTTAAAGAGCTTAAAATGTCATAATCTAAGGTGAATTTTTCATTTAGTGAAATAGTACATGTTTAGCAAAATGAGTAATTACTTTTCTGTTTTTGTTTTGTAGGTGCTGTTGCAGTGTTTGCAGTCGGTTACATAAAAATATCCTGGTCCACTTGGGGAGAATTGACATTGTCTCTCTTTTCTCTCCTGATTGCTGCTTCAGTGTGTATCATGGACACTGTGGGTAACATTTGGGTGTGCTACGCATCCTACGTTGTCTTCAGAATCATCTACATGTTACTCATCACAATAGCAACGTATGTATTACGATTCAAAGAAGCATTAGGAAGAGCTATAGCAGGATTAACTTTTTGGTTTCTTTACAAATTAAATTTCTGGTTCAAGAGCAAATGGGAGGAAGTATTATACCATAAGTGCATTATCAGTTTTTCTTTTGAGGAAGCATTTAGGCAAGTTTCATTTATTTCCTTGTTCATGTTTCTGCTGTTTTCAGACATTTGCATGAGGTTTACATCATTTAGCAAAAGAATACTCTTCACTTGGTTGGGAAGAGAATTGACAGTAGAAAAGTATGGTCTGGTCTTCACATTTGAAATAAAAAATATAACTATCCTTGAAGTAATTCTTATCTATGCATTCTTTTTATTTATTTTTTAAGTTTTCAGATTGCTGCAAACCTCAGCATGGAGCGTTATGCCCTAGTGTTTGGTGTAAATACCTTCATTGCCCTAGCACTGCAGACTCTGCTCACTCTAACTGTGGTAGATGCCAGTGGCCTTGGCTTGAAAATTACCACTCAGGTAAGGTCTGTTTCAGTACTGAAGATGTTATGAGTTGATCAGGGTAACAGAAGTGGAACTTGCTTCAGGGAAACAAATTCAAACAGTATAGACAGACAGAAAATTGAAAGTAAAGGTGTTCTTTCCTTCCTTCAGGGATCCCCCACCCTTAGTTCCTTTCTATCAGGAGGATGCTGAAACCATCATCTCTTTGATGAGGCCCTAGAGCATTTCTGAGTGTGATTATCCAGCCTTGTAGAGCTGAGAGGTAGTGTTGGTTCCATCTGGACTCAGACCTTCTGCTTCCTCACCCACTGTTTCCCTCTATTTTTAACTCTGTGCCTGGAATACTGTATCCCATGTTTGAGATGCCTGCTTCACTTGAGAGCTCTCTGAGTCTCCTCCCTTCTTTAAATACCCTTCACCCAGATACCAAGGTAATGACTTGCTGTTGATGACTAGCATTACATAAGACCTGTTGAGAAAACACCTGCACAAACACCCAGAGACAGCGTGAATACGTTTATTCACTCTTGAATTGTATAGTTGTATATGGCTTCATTTGTAGTGAGTTGTAAATAGGGCTTGGGATGTACTTTAGCAAAATGGGCAATTGAATCAAAAAGTGCCTACCCCAACTCATCTCAGCTCAAAAGATTCTATCTCCATTGTTCTTCGAACTTACGTATTAGTTTTCCTAGAATACAAAGACCTGCCTGACATGTTAGCACTAATTAACTGTGTTTTTACTGAGGAGATCTAAAAGAGATACAAAAGATACTGTGTGCTGAGTGCCTTCTGTGTGCCAGGTACTTGATATAGAATTTTGCAGGGTTGCCATCAGGATTAGACGTCAAGAAAATGAATCTGAGAGATGTGTTGTTTAAGGTCACAGTCAATAGTATGGCAGAACCAGGATTCAAAGCAACATCTGACTCAAAAGCCTAGGCATCTCCCTCTGCATCGTGCTGGCTCAGAAAAGGGCGGGGGAACGGTGGATAGAGCAGAGGAATGGGAGCTTATTACTGTCTTTTAAGTAATTATTACTTATGTGTTTCCCAGTTACCGCCTGCAATAAAAATGTTCGCAAAACCTCTCAAGGGTTAAGTGCTTTCATTTGGGATGGAGCATAGGAGAATAAGTGTTTGTCATCTTGCTATAGAAGTGGTGGGTTTAAATGTATGGAATAATAATTTTGTGGGCTGTGCTCAAACTCATGACCACCATGATTAATTAACCGATTTACTATAGGAAAATATATCCAAATTTTAAAGGACTTGGCTCAGAGGGTTAGGCTTCCCAGGTGGCGCTAGTGGTAAAGAACCTGCCTGCCAGTGCAGGAGACTTAAGTGAGTTCAATCCCTGGGTCAGGAAGATCCCCTGGAGAAGGAATTGGCAACCCACTCCAGTATTCTTGCCTGGAGAACCCCATGAACAGAGGAGCCTGGTGGGCTACAGTCCATGGGGTCGCGAAGGGTCAGACATGACTGAAGTGACTTAGCCTGCATGCAGAGAGGGTTAGAGCAGCATGCTTACTGGATCCATGAACCAGCTTATCAGTATTTAGTAAGTTATTTTAATAAGAAAATGATGATATTGATAAATCATATAGTCACATTAAAAATGGCTTAGAGAAGATTCTTATAAAAAGTTATCTTTCAATGGAATATAGTTGACCTTCTACTGCCCTCTTCTGGGAAAGAGTGGAAATTCTTGATCTTCAGAATTTGGCCTCAGCTTGAGTTAGTCAGCTTGAGAGTAGTGACCAGGATTCAGTTATGACAGCAACAAAAATGAAAACCAATAATATTAACAGTATTAGCATTGTGTTAATAAACATTTACATACAGAATCCTATTCCTTCCCAACAACTCTGTAATCAGGATATATTCAGTTCAGTTGCTCAGTCATATCCGACTCTTTGCGACCCCATGAATCGCAGCACACCAGGCCTCCCTGTCCACCAACTCCGGAGTTCACTCAGACTCATGCCCATCGAGTCAGTGATGCCATCCAGCCATCTCATCCTCTGTCGTCCCCTTCTCTTCCGGCCCCCAATCCCTCCCAGCATCAGAGTCTTTTCTAATGAGTCAGCTCTTTGCATGAGGTAGCCAAAGTATTGGAGTTTCAGCTTTAGCATCATTCCTTCCAAAGAAATCCCAGGGCTGATCTCCTTCAGAATGGACTGGTTGGATCTCCTTGCAGTCCAAGGGACTCTCAAGAGTCTTTTCCAACACCGCAGTTCAAAAGCATCAATTCTTCGGCGCTCAGCCTTCTTCACAGTCCAACTCTCACATCCATACATGACTACTGGAAAAACCATAGCCTTGACTAGACGGACCTTAGTCGGCAAAGTAATGGCTCTGCTTTTGACTATGCTATCTAGGTTGGTCATAACTTTTCTTCCAAGGAGTAAGCGTCTTTTATGAATTACAAAATGTGTTGTAAATGAAGTGGAGGCTCAGACACTGAGTCTCTCTATCCAGGCCACACAGCTGGTAAGGGGGTAGTCAGGATTGGCACCCAGGCAGTCAGGCTCCAGTGTCACCATGCTGTCCTGCCTCTCTGTATCCTCAGTGCCTGGCACATTGTGTAAGCACACAGTGTTTTTTGAAATTGTATTGAGAAACTGAACATATCTTTAATTATAGAGTCTGTTCACATATATGTAATAAAAGAGCTGACCTTACAGTGGATAATTCTGTAAATTACTTCTTCCCCCCTTTAGTTCTTCATCTATGCTGGTTACTTCGCACTCATCGCTCTGGTTTTCCTGGCTAATGGTATAGTCAGTATTATGAAGAAATATAGAAAGCAAGAAGATCCAGAATCAAGTTCTCAAGTGATCCCCTCATAACATACTGCAAATGAGCTTCATATTGCAAGAATTCTGCACAACGGCTGTAACCGGCTGTATTTAATTTTTTAAAGTGTAGACACATATTTATGAGTATGTATTTCATGGCTTCAAAGCAGCCAGTTGACTATACCTTATCTTCCCAGAGTAACAATACAGTTGAGAAATGAAGTGTACTTCCTGGAATACTTATGAGAGCCAATTTAAGAATGTTTTTTTCCTGCTTCAAAACTGAACTTGCTTTTGAAAACCAAGAATCAAGAGCAGTCAGGCAGCACATGGTAATGTACACGTGCTCACAAGTGAGTTTGGTGTTTCATAGGTCAAGTATTCTACTTCTGTGTCTGATTAGCCAGATGCTTGGCCTGTTGGGACCAGGGCTTCACGGGCCACAGGTTGTTACAGTCAGAATCGAAATGGTGTTCTAATAGCATCTGCCTCTGTTCAACTTAGTTCTCATGTCTGTGTTACTCATGTGCATTTGTTTCTACAGATGACAACATTTGCCCTGGTTTGGTGTTCTGTAAAGAATACGTGTTAATTCTGAGTTATCTTTAAAAATTCATTGTGTAAATACTCTCAGTAGCCATCTTGACTGTTGTGTATTTGTGTTGATTTTTCTTAGAAGTATATTTTTACATTATTCATATGCTTCCCAGAGAAGCTAATTTAGTTAAAAAATAAGGCAAGTTTTGAGGCCTACTAATAATATGTGACCTAATCAGAAAACTTAAGGTAGGTTTACTTGTCTTTTATTCTTCGGTATGAAGGACTATTAAATCTATGATGAAAAGTTACTAAGTGGGCTAAAGGCATAACTAGTCCATTTTGTATCTGCATTCCCTTTTATCTCCAAAATAAAATGGGAAAGTCTTTTTAAAATAACCTCATCTCCATTTATGGCATTTATATTATTTGTCCTTATCCAAGATAAAGGTGTCATTAACTGTTGGGTTATTCCAAGGTCTTTTTCACAAACTGAGCCTCTTTATTTTGGTGGGACAGGAACTAGGATGGACTTGGTTCCTGCATTTTGTATATTAAATTTGCCTTTGTTTCTAAAGGTGGATCATCTTAAATATCTGCTTAAAATAAGAATTGCTATTGATTCCATTTCCAAGTTACTTGAAAAATGTTATTCTGTGTACATTTAATTGGGAAATTAGTCTACCAAGTGACTGCTACCAAGTGAGACATGATAACTATTTTAAAGCCAATTTTGTTGCCTTATCTTAAAAAAAAAAAACAACACTAGGTCAACTTTTTTAGAATGCCATAGGTAAATACTGAATAGTAATGTCAAGATTCCAAAACTGACATATTCATTTATGTAAGCAAGAATTCTAGACGCAAATGAATGAGGATAATAAGTCATTTTCTAGTCACCTTCCTTTGTGAGTAAAAGAAAGGAGAAGAGCACTAGCTAAGGAAGGAAAAAGGAAGAGATATCATAAACAGCAGCCTCTAACTTTGTATTTTGTCTTTGTTTTATTTTGCTACATAGGTAATGTATACTCAGAAACAAGTAGAAAAATGATGTTTGAGGAATTTAATTTTTTAAATAAAATAGACTGTGGTACAATCAAACTATTCATGTAACTAAAGCAGTATTTCCCTGGAATTTAAGTCACAGTTTGTTGTATACAATCAGAGCCTTTACTTATTTAAGACAATAATAAGTTCATATCTTTGTGTGTGTGGTACTATTTGTAGAATGCTGAACCCAATTTGCAAGTTGTACTGTATGTGGTTTTGGAAAGAAGTGCAAATAATTTGTTGTACTTTTTATTCAATACCATATAGATTATACAATTATTTTTTATTAAATAAATATTTTACAGTATATTTTTCCTTATTTACAATATTTTATTTTTATGTCTTTGTTGCTACATGCAGGCTTTCTCTAGTTGTGGAGAGCATGGGCCCTAGAGCCTGCAGGCTTCAGTAGTTGTGGCTTGCCGTCTCTCGAGCATGGGCTTAGTGGTTGTGACACACGGCTTAGTTGTCCCTCAGCATGTGGGATCTTCTTGGACCAGGGGCTGAATCCATGGCCCCTGCATTGGCAGGTGGAGGCTTAATGACCGGACCACCAGGGAAGCGCTGGTCTTTACCTTTGACTCTGCCCTCTCATTTCTGTTGTTTTCCCAGTTTTTTTTCTAGCACCGTATTGTACTGTTTATTTTTCTTGGTCTTCATGTTGGTACCTCTTATATTTTTAAAAGCATTCTCCCATTTAGAAACTAAAAAGACCAACGTTTCCTTCAGTGTTAACTGAATTTTTCAGATAAATGAAATGAAATTGGATCAAAGGTAGAAAGTGCCATCTTGTTTTGAAAAAAAATCATAGCCTTTTGGTCATAGCCCCAAATGTTCTGGTACCCACGGGAGCATCTTCTTGCCATCAGTTGAGAATTGCTTTGTTCATTTTACCCAACAAACCAAACCAGTCTTTTCTAATAGTATTTGAATGTGTACTTTCTCATTAGTTCCCACTGCAAAACCTTCATTAAGGCATTTTATTGATTATCACCAAAGACTTGGAAATTTTTCATGTAAAAAACTTTTTAAAGATAAAGTTTTCTGTCCTTATAGCATATCTTATGTATCTGAGCAGGAACCACACCTTATTTTTGTCTTTTGTTGCAAAACACATCTTGTGTTTGTGCCCCATGAACACTGAATTATACAAATGATATGTGATGGACTCAATGTAACCACGTGCCAGTACAAAAGCTAAATAAATGCTATTTTTTTAAAAGTACATCAAAGTAAAGCATTAAGATTAAAATGCCTGTCAATGATGTCTAGTCCACTGGATGCTTTATTCAGGGCATTGTGCTCAAATGATAGAAATTGGATATCTATTTGTCTTACTTCTTATGGAATCCTAGGGCTTCCCAGATGGTACAGTGGTAACGAGCCCACCTGCGAATATAGGAGATGGAAGAGACACAGGAAGATCTTCCCTGGGTTGGGAAGATCCCCTGGAGAAAGAAATGGCAACTCACTGCAGTATTCTCATCTGGAAAATTCCATGGACAGAGGAGCCTGGGAGGCTGCAGTTCATCACAGTCAGACATGCAGGACTGAGCAACTGAGCAGGCATGCATGTATAATTAGTACTTTACATTTATATAACATGTTTTAGTTTGGAAAGGCATCTGTGAACATCATCTCTTTTGATTGTGGAAAAAGCATCCTGTGGTAGTACTAATTCTGCTTTTTTCATTAAGTAATGCTGATAGAAGGAGCTTCAGAATGCTGAGTTTGCCATTCAAAGCTCTGATTCATTAGGGAAGTTACTCTGGAGCTTCAGTTTATTTATTTATTTATTTTTACTATTTTTACTTACTTGGCTGTGTCTGATCTTTGTTCTGGCATGCAGGAACTTTAGTTGCAGCATATGGGATCGGTATGCCAATTCTTAGTTGTGGCATGTGAGATCTAGTTCCCTGATCAGGGGTTGAACCTGGGCCCCCTTCATTGAGAGCGTGGAGCCTTAGCCACTGGACCACCAGGGAAGTCCTGAGCTTCAGTTTCCACATCAGTAGGTGGGGATGATACTTACCTCATGAGACTGTCATGAAGAAATGAAAGAACATATGTGAAAGCACCTGTCACATGAGAAATCGTTCCCTTCCCCCTCATTCTCTATTAACAATTAGTTTTAGCTGTCAGTCTCAAATGAGCTGACCATTGGAAAAGACTCTGTTGCTGGGAAAGACTGAGGGCAGGAGAGGGGAGTAACAGAGGATGAAGTGGTTGGAGGGCATCACTGACTCAATGGACATGAGTTTGAGCAAGCTCTAGGAGATGGTAGATAGGGAAGTCTGATGTGCTGCAGGCCATGGGGACACAAAGTGTCAGATGTGACTTAGTGGCTGAACAACAATCAATCTCAAAATTGCACTCTCAAATGAAAGTTCTTTTGGAATATTTCAAAATAAAAATGATAGGCTTTTAAACACTCTAATTTTTTGGTCAAGTTTTATTTAATTACTTTGTCATTGCCCTTCTTTGGGACTGGAAAACTCACCTTTTCCAGACCTGGAGCCACTAGTGAGTTTTCCGTATTTGCTGGCATATTTAGTGTAGCACTTTAACAGATCATCTTTTAGTATTTTAAATAGCTCAGCTGGAATTCCATTTCATTGGAATCAGTTTTCATTCCAATCCCAAAGAAAGGCAATGCCAAAGAATGTTTAAACTTCCACACAATTGTACTTATTTTGCATGCTAGCAAAATAATGCTCAAAATTCTCCAAGCCAGGCTTCAATAGTACATCAACCGAGAACTTCCAGATGTTCAACCTGGAATTGGAAAAGGCAGAGGAACCAGAGATTAAATTGCCAACATCTGCTGGAGCATAGAAAAAGCAAGATAATTCCAGATAAACATATACTCCTGCTTCATTGACTACACTAAACCCTGTGACCCTGTGTGGGTCACAACAAACTGTGGAAAATTCTTAAAGAGATGGGAATACCAGACCACCTTACCTGCCTCCTGGGAAACCTGTATGCAGGTCAAGAAGCAACAGTTAGAACCAGACATGGAACAATGGACTGGTTCCAAATTGGGAAAGGAGTACGTCAAGGCTTTATATTGTCATCCTGCTTATTTAAATTATATGCAGAGTATATGATGAGAAACGCTGGGCTGGATGAAGCACAAGCTGGAATCAAGATTGCCCGGAGAAATATCAATAACCGCAGATATGCAGATGACACCACCCTTATGGCAGAAAGTGAAGGGGAGCTAAAGAGCCTCTTGGTGAAAGTAAAAGAGGAGAATGGAAAAGCTGGCTTAAAACTCAACATTCAGAAAAGTAATCCCATCACTTCATGGGAAATAGATGGGGAAACAGTGACAGACTTTTATTTTTGTGGGCTCCAAAAACACCACAGATGGTGACTGCAGCTACAAAATTAAAAGACACTTTCTCCTTGGAAGAAAAGTTATGACAGACAGCATATTAAAAATCAGAGACATTACTTTGCCAACAAAAGTCTGTCTAGTCAAAGCTATGGTTTTTCCAGTAACCATGTATGAATGTGAGAGTTGGACCATAAAGAAGGCTGAGTGCCAAAGAATAGATGGTTTTGAACTGTGGTGTTGGAGAAGACTCTTGAAGGTCCCTTGGAATTCACGATCAAACCAGTCAATCCTAAAGGAAATCAATTCTGAATATTCATTAGAAGGGCTGATGCTGAAGCTAAATGTCCAATACTTTGGCCATCTGATGTGAAGAGCCAACTTATTAGAAAAGACCCTGATGCTGGGAAAGATTGAAGGCAGGAGGAGAAGGGGACAACAGAGGATGAGATGGTTGGATGGTATCACTGACTCAATGGACACGAGTTTGAACACACTCCATGAGATGGTAAAGGACAGGGAAGCCTGGCGTGCCGCAGTCACAAAAGGTCGGACACAACCGAGGGACTGAACAACAACAACATTTAATTACTTAGATGAATTATATCAACAATAATGATAGCTCATAATTAGATAGTGTTACTATTTATGACTTGAATAATGTTCTAAGGGCTTTAGATGCTCTATTTGACTTCTATTACCAAATGTTATTGAATTACAGGTTATTAAAATAATTTCTAGTAATAGAAAATTTTGTAAGAAAAAATCTGGAATATATATTTTGTGAGATACTATTAAAGCTGTTTAGGTTTTAAACGGTACTGCTTTTTAAATTCATGTGTTTACATAGCAAGTTATACATATGTAATCTATCTCATTTGAAATAAGACTGTATAATTTGAGGTAAAATTGTTATTTAGAAAGCTAAAAACTCCCTCTTATTTTTAATTTATAATTTAGAAAGTTCTGGGGATACAACGAAAACGTCATGACTCCGGATCTCAAAGAACTTAAAGTGTGTGATAAGAAAAGATAAGCATTGATAGAAAGCATAACAGAGAGGCCCAACTGCAACACAAGTTAGTGTGTCAGGTATCATAATGATTTAAAGAGGCTTGGATCTCAAAAACTACAAGTCCACTGGGGAAATAATGTATGCCTTCCTGAAGGAGGTGACATTTGAAAAGTTAAGTCATGCAGCATGGCCAGAATCTTAGAGGAAATTCAGAAGGAGGACCGGACTATAGTGGAGAAAGAGGCATAAGTAAAGGTATGAAAGTCAGAAAGTGTGGGTGTACAATCAGCAAGGAATATAGAGAGCAGGACAGGGCAGTTTGGGGGTCATTTTCTAGTGTTCATTAATTGCAGAAGGAATCAGGAAGTAATGATTAAGCTTGTCTTTAGAAATTTAATCTGGCAGCAGTGGAAGATACTACCTAAAATTGCTAGTTGGACTGCTATTTTGGGTCCACTAGGTGTCGGTGAGGAAGGCCTTTATGATCCACAGTAGAGGGAAAAACCAAGACTGACTTGCGGTTATGAACATTCTGGAATGGTAGCTTAGTGTAAATAACCTACCCAAGGTCACATGTCTTTGAAGTGGAGAAGGCGGGATAGTTTTTTTTTTTTTCACTTTAATAAAGATTTTATTAAAGTTGCCCCTAAACTTTGCTGATTCATGTTGCTGTATGGCAGAAACCATCACACTATTGTAATTATTCAGGATAGGATTCTGATTCCCACCCTACACTACAAACTGTCATTTCCCCCCCTGCACCCCAGTGGGTCTGTAAGGATGAGACCCCAGCGGGAAGACTGAGGGGGTGGGAAGGTGCAGCCCTGACTCAGAAGACTGACTTCGGAGTGGAAGGATGCCAGGCAGGGCACAGCCGCTGTATGGTGAGTGGGCCGAGGGGCTTTGTTGGAATGTCTGGCTGAGTAACTGTGAGGTTGGAGCCCCGCACTCTCTCTTATAGAAACTGCGCTCCAACTCCGCCACCACCGCCACCGTGGGAGAGGGAGGTAGGGCTTTGGAAAGACCAGGCTGTGTGCCGCACTTGACAGTTTTCTGAAAGTCCTTCTCTGAAAACCACAACCCCAAACCCCGGCGTGAGGGAAATCCAGGTGAAGGACTGCAAAGTGGGTGGGTGGGCTGCTATCCAGGACATTTCAAACGTGTTTGGTAATCAGTATGCTGCTTTGCTGTGCTCAGTCCTGTTCGACTAATATTTATTGAAAACCTCTAAACTTATTCATCTGTTTGATACAGTTCATCTACTCCTGCCCACACCACCACCAACTTCTTATTCTAACAAACTGCATGACTTGACCATCATTCCTTGCAGGATGCCAAAAATCTTGGGAGGACCTATCTGCCATGTTCTGGGAGTGCTGACGAAAGCAGACTTTGAGTTTGAGTACAGTATTTACAGATTGAGCACTTGGACAGAGTGCTCCCTGGAAATCCCAGTGAATTTCAACTGGAATAATAATAATAATAGCAGTGAATTACAACTGAAGGGTATAGAAGACACAGAGTCCCTTTGAGGAGTTCTTAGCCCAAAAACTAGAGGGAGAAAAAGGACACTACAGGAATTTGAATATCATGGCACCTGTAGCTACTGAAAACACTACATACAGCCCAATTACATTCTAGTCATATTGACGTAAAGTCAACTAAAAGCCTATTTACCTCAGTCCCTATTATCTGATATGTCTAGTTTTCAACAAGTCATGATAAAAGGCAAGAAAAAGCAGTTTGAAAAAACAGGGCAACAGGACTAGGCCCAGCTTGAGAGAGTTAATTGCTAACTGGAATTAGCAGACTGGGCCTTTAACTATGGTCATTATGTTAAGAACTCTTATGGAAAGTGAAAAATCCAACAGCCATTCATGTTTCAAAACTAAAACAAAAATTTTCAGTAAACTAAGAATAGACGGGAATTCCCTCAACTTGATAAAGAACATTTACAGAAAAGCTACACTTAACATCATACTTAATGGTGAGAAATTGGGACATTTGTCCCCCTAAAATCAAGAACAAGGCAAGGATGTCCACTCTTACATAAATGATGAGAAGGAGTTAGCAATGCAAATATCCAAGGAAGAGCATTCCAGGCAGAGGAAAGAGCAAAAATGGAAAAGAGGTCCACATGTTTGAGGAACAGAGAGGTGAACAGGGAGTTTGGTGTATCATGAATGAGCAGCAAAGTGGTAGGGGATAAGGTTATAGGAGTAAGGAGGGGCCCAATTATTCAGAATCTGGGAAATAAGGTAAGGAATTTGAATATTATTCTAATAGCACTGGAAAGTCAGAGAGGGGTATGGTCTGATTTACATTTGCTTGCTGACATGAACCTCTAGGTGTGGCTATGTATGTTCTTGGGAGTCATTCACTATTTGCATCTATTCAGAAAACAAGACGAGTTCATTCCCAGTTAATGCCAAAGGTACTTTTGCACAGCCAAGTTTTATAATGAGCTTTACCAATATTGCTAGTCTCAGAGAAGAAACAGAGATAGCCTCCACTGCTATTAGATTGTCACTTTAAAGCAGGAGACATTCACCAGGTATCAGTTCAGTTCAGTCGCTCAGTCATGTCTGACTCTGCAAGCCAGGCCTCCCTGTCTGTCACCAACTCCCGGAGTTCACCCAAACTCATGTCCATCGAGTCAGTGATGACATCCAGCCATCTCATCCTCTGTTGTCCCCTTCTCCTCCTGTCCCCAATCCCTCCCAGGATCAGAGTCTTTTCCAATGAGTCAACTCTTCGCATCAGGTGGCCAAGGTATGGGAGTTTCACCTTTAGCATCAATCCTTCCAATGAACATCCAGGACTGGTCTCCTTTAGAGTGGACCGGTTGGATCTCCTTGCAGTCCAAGGGACTCTCAAGTGTCTTCTCCAACACCACAGTTCAAAAGCATCAATTCTTCGGCACTCAGCTTTCTTCACAGTCCAACTCTCACATCCATACATGACCACTGGAAAAACCATAGCCTTAACTAGATGGATCTTTGTTGGCAAAGTAATGTCTCTGCTTTTGAATATGCTATCTAGGTTGGTCATAACTTTCCTTCCAAGGAGTAAGTGTCTTTTAATTTCATGGTTGCAGTCACCATCTGTAGTGACGTTGGAGCCCCCCAAAATAAAGTCTGACACTGTTTCCACTGTTTCCCCATCTATTTGCCATGAAGTGACGGGATCAGATGCCATGATCTTCATTTTCTGAATGTTGAGCTTTAAGCCAACTTTTTCACTCTTCTCTCTCATTTTCATCAAAAGGCTTTTTAGTTTCTCTTCACTTTCTGCCATAAGGGTTATAGCAGGTATAGGTGAAGAGAAATCTACACCAGGTACAGGTGAAGATAAAAACTGGAAGAATTAAGAGTCATTGTTTTATAGTTTTAAAACATTATTATTCTCAAGAAAATCTGAACAGCCATAAAGAACCTGTCTACACCTTGATTTGTCCCTTTCCTCACTGACTACTCCTACTAAAAATCCCACCAAAGAAATTATTTTAAAAACAAATGCCAGGACAATAGGCTTTTCTTGAGGAACACATATGATTCCTTTTAAAAAAAATTTTATTGGAATATAGTTTTTTGTTCCTCCTAGGTGGCTTAGTGGTAAAGAATCTGCCTGCCATTGCAGGAGATATGGGTTTGATCCCTGGCTTAGGAAGATGCCCTGGAGAAGGAAATGGCAACCCACCCCAGTATTCTTGCCTGGAGAATTCCATGATAGAGGAGCCTTGTGGGCTATAGTCCATGGGGTCACAAAAGAATTGGACACCACTGAGCAACTAAAACAACAAATCATGCACTGATAAGCTAGAGCCTCACAGCAGGAGGTTCCTTCAAACTTCTGCCTATTTGGGGCTGCGTACACACTCAGAAGGGTTGAACACATGAAACAAGTGCTGAACAAATCTGCTGAACAAACAAAAATAATTACAGTGTAAATAACTTTTTGTGTTTAAGGAATGTACTTATTGCTGGCATACACCTTGAAAAGGGATTGTCCTGCTGCTAAGGGACATAAGCAAACTCAGGCCCTACAGCCTTTAGTTTGACACACCTTAACAGCCCTTTACAGAAAGAATGTCTTGATTTATTTTGGCAGTTGCTCTATTTTCATTATAACTATAATATATATATATATAATTGATAGATATTATTATACATAAAATATGTGTATAATTATATTAAAAGTATCAAATGTCACTTCAGTAAGGCTTAACTTGAATACATCTTTTGAAACAGCCAACCTATTACTACAACCTAGCCCCACACTTCTAATTCTCTTTTTTGCTTTATACTTTATATATCATTTCTCACTTCCTAACACAAATATGATTTACTTATTTAGTATGTTTGTTATTTATTGTCTATTCTCCCTGTTAGAATGTGAGCTCTATGAAGGCAGTGAGTTTTTGACTTCCTAAAACAAGGATTCCCTATATTATACAATAGTTTTTAAAATTTACAAAAGACCTAGATGTTAAGGTGTTGCTTTTAAATACATGTGTGTTAAACATTAGTATTATAAAGCTTCTGTGTTCTATAAATAAATGAGCCTTAAAAATGGAATGCATATGTACAAAACTCAGAAAAATACTCAAATATTTCACTTCTTCTTTTTCCCTTCCTTTCGAATGATAACATTCTAATTTCAGGGCCTGGGAACTCAGAGATCTGAACTTATTAGAATAAAGTAAGGCAAAGGACTCTGAGACATTTGCACTTTTCTTTTTGGCAACTGGGTTCAAGGAGTCTGAGGTAGGCGGAACTCCGACTATAATATATAATTATGATATAATATATAATACACGTATAATTCATTGATATATTCCAAGTATTAGAATAGTGTCTGCCATATAAGTAATAATTATTTGTTGAAATGATTTAGAATATCATGACTCTATGCAGAATCTGAATATTATCTTTAAAATATATTCCTTTGATCAGTTTTATAGAACACATGTATAGTCATATCTTCTTAATTCTTGGCACTTATTTAATCTCTTCTTAGTTACTTAAATAGATACTTTTCTAAGTCAAAGCGTTCCTTCAAAGTTTTTATTTACTGAAAGAGAATTACTCTACTTTGGTCTCTTCCTCATACGTGTAGTTTTTTCTATATCATGTGTAATGAATAAAGACAGAAAACTAGAGTTTTATCTACTCCTTGGATCTTTTTTTCAGAGTGAGCATTCAAAATTTATAGTTATAATTAGTATTAAATTAACCAGTCAAGAGGAAAAACACATGGCCCTATGCATATATACCGTGATCGCTACTTGTAAAATCCCATTGTCTTTGATGAGTCATTAATTTCAAACACACATTTCTGCTCCTTGTAACTAAAATACATTTATTGACATTTAACATTTTCAGACTTTGAATAGCATTAGAGTCCATCTAAATGAAAGGCCCCAGATAGCAGAAAATGCCTTTTGTACCAGGCTTTACCTAAACTACTCAGTTCTTATATTTCCTAAATTCTCCTTCCTGTACAGTCATTGATAGTGCAAGGGGGCTCATATCCAAGAGAAGAAAAAAGAGGAATTTATGTTTTCAGATTCACTAAGGTATAATTTATAAATAACAATTATATATAGTTGAGTTATACAATTTTAATGTGTATAATGTGATTATATATATAGTATATGTAATTTATAAATATAGATGATTACAATAGTCAATTAAATGCCTATTACCTCCCATAGTTACTTTTATTTTTTTGGTGCTAACACTGAAGATCTATTCTCTCAGCACGAGTACAAATGACCAATTTGGTAACATTTTCAAGGTGCGTTATGTTGTAATGTTTATCACTACTTCATTCTTTTTTACTGCTGAAATATTCCATGGTATGGATATACTACACTTAATTATTTCTGCTTTTTGTCTATTAAGAACAATGGTACTATTTTACTAATACTTGCAAAAATATTTAAAACATTTAGAAGGGTCAGTGGGAAAAACATTTGACTAGGAATTCAGAAACCTAAAAGGTCCACTTTAGCTTAGGAAGTATTAATTCCATGTTCACTAAAGGAGATCTGACTAAAATTCCTTTGACTTTCAACAGTTGATAATTTTATGTATTTTTTTTGCCTTTTTCAAGTGTTTGTCTTAAGACCAAAGTCCTGCAGCAGAAGAAACATTAGCTTATTACAACCATACATTCTAAACTGTAGCTAGGAGGTGCGCTTACTATTGCAATTCATCTTAATTTTTTTGAACTTAGTCTACTGTACAGTTTGGAGAAAACTTAAAAATTCAATTTTATATTGCTCCTCTTTGGAGAAAAGATGCTCTCCATTATACCAAATGACAGAAATCCTAATAATAAAAAACAATAATCTGAATATATTGTACTGAGGAAACATTTTCACTTTTCTCTGTGTTACTTCTGGCATGGAACGGACAAATCCTTAAATCTTGCCATTTGTCACCTCAATCTAAAAATCATCTTGCTCCTTTCTTATACATAAAGATGACCTTTAAGGAGCATGTTTAAGGATCTGGAAAATTCTAAATGACCGTTTTGACATGCTTGCAAGTGGAAACAAACATCCTATTTCCTTCGACCATTCTCTTGGGCAATGGAAGTTTTAATTTTTCATTGAAATATAATTGATTTACAGTGTTGTGCCAATCTCTGCTGTACAGCAAAGTGACTCGTTTACACATATGGATGTACTCTTTTTTTTGAATATTGTTTTTCACTTGTGGTTTATCACAGGAAATTGAATATAGTTTCCTGTGCTATACGTTAGGATCTTATTATCCATCCTCTATGTAATAGTTTACATCTGCTAATCCCAAACTCCCAATCCTTTCCTCTCCCACCCCACTCCTCCTTGGCAAGCAGGGGCCTGTTCTCTAATTCTGTGGGTCTGTTTCTGTTTTATAGGTATGTCCATTTGCGCCATATTTTAGATCCCACATATATGTGATATCGTGGTATTTGCCTTTCTCTTTCTGACTTATTTCACTTAGTATGATAATCTCTAGTTGTAAATGTTTTAATTGGATGGGGAATCTTAGGGTCAAAAAACTGGTAACTAATTATCGTGCTTATCAACGAGTGAAACTACTTCTGGACATTAACAGTGAAGAAAATAACGTACAGGAGTATATTTCTAGAACTTAACAGACTACATACCCCGCAAGAGACAGCTAAAACCTGGGAAAACTTATAAACAAGAATAACCTCCCCCCCAATTCTTACTAACACCTGTGAAACTTGCAGGTGAGGCGTGGATTTCTTGGTCGTTTCCCCGGAAACCGCAGCCACACACGTCGTTTGCCCCCACCTTGAGGAGCGCCTGTAGAGACAGGTGTTCTTCGGCTATGTTCTGCGCCTGCGCAGGCCCCCTGCGCCCCGGTACAGAGAGGCCCGGATGAAGGACAAGGAGGCGCGCCGTTGCCATGGCAGCCGGGTCCTGGCCGCTGCGGCTCAGGTGCTGGGGTTTCCCTCGCCTCATTGTCAGAGCTTAAAAAGAGGAGGAGAAGAGCACGTCCCCGGCCATCTTTGTGACTCCAGCCGCTGCGTCTTACACAGGCAGGAGGGGATATAGAGGGAGCTGAAGGGAAGGGTGATGCAGAGAGATTTACGGAGGGAGGGAGGGGGGGTAAAGGGGTAATCGTCTGGGACAGCTGGGACGAAAGGTGGGTAGAGAGAGAAGCGAGTGAGATTTTGTGTTGGCGTCTCATCCTCTGAGTCTGGGGTCCACAGAGCTTGGCTCTGGCCCGGAAGCCTGGCAGTTTCGCCTTGTTTAGCTTTGTTTGAGGGAAGCCCCTCGGAGGGTAGCTTCATTTCTAATTTTTGTCATATTCTTTCGCCTCATCCCTGGGAGGAAAAAAAGCCACTCTTGAAATGTTAGCCTCCATGAAGAGGCTAAGACATTGAGTTAGTTGGTGGTACCTTGGGACCCTGTATAGAAATGAAAATTACTAAAGATGTTTGTAAAATATTACTTATCATCATACTATGGCAGATTATTATGACTTAAAAAATATACTCATGGGATCACAGTCTTGGCAGGATGTAGAAGTAAGAATGGGCCAAATGGTCTCGAGATGTTATTATGGGTTCGCTTTTGCTTACTTATTTTATATGATAAAGGAGTTCTATTTGACATTCCTCCCATTTTCTTAGATTTTAAGCTTAAAATAGTATAAGACAGGAGTCAATGAATTAAACTATGATTTAGTTTTTTGAATCCTGAAAGAAAGTTTCAAAATTGTGTGTATTTGTGGACCTAGTTGGGCTTCCTTGGTGGCTCAGACGGTAAAGAATCCGCCTGCAGTTAAGGAGACCGGGGTTTCATCCCTGGGTTGGGAAGATCCCCAGGAGAAGGAATGGCTACTCATTCCTTTATTCTTGGTTGGAGAATTCCACCGGACAGAGGAGCGTGGAGGGCTACAGTCCATGGGGTGGCCAGGAGTTGGACACCACTGAGCGACTAACACATGGACTCAATGGCAACCCACTCCAGTATTCTTTCCTGGAGAATCCCATGGATGGAGGAACCTGGTGGGCTACAGTCCATGGGGTCGCAAAGAGTTGGACTCGACTGAACGACTTCACTTTCACTTTTTTTCAAAAGATCTGCAGTCACATAGCCACATGGGATTTAGCAGACACATAGGAAGAGGGAATTAATTTCTGTCTCTTGCTGCAGTTCCCTATTAAGAGAGTTGTTCTGGCCTAAAGCAGGTATATAGAATTCCGCAGATGATACACATTGAATGTGTGAAACTCATAAGGAATATCTGTTAGTTTGTGTATGAAACTGAATATGACTCAGTTGTGTGAGATGTATTTTTGTTCCAGAATGTTGATTGTATACCATATGACCGGTACCTTGGGGATGAAGATTAAAAGAAGTGAAGGGGACTGATTATCCTGTGACGCATTTGAAAAAGGCTTAAGGGACTTGGTAACGCGAGTTTATGATATATGTTCTTTGTTTACATGGGAACCAGCCATGACTTTTTTGAAGTTATAGGGAAGGGATGGCCCTTCTTGTTTGATGAACTTCATTTACTTCCCTGAGTCACTTCAACTATGGCTTTTTTCTTTTAAATTACGGCATAATAGTTTAATATAATAACCTAATGTTTAATTTATAATTATTTGATTTTTATTTATTTTGATGATGCTATGTTTTAGTTTTTGAATTTGAGTTTTCACATGGTTGTGAGATACTTTGTAAATAATAACACATATTTACTAAAGTTTTCAGGCAATCATTTATTTACAGTTGAGACCATGTTTTAATAAAACTAAGGGAAAGCACTGTTGAGTTCTGTAGAATTCTTATTCTAACAATTTGTTATGTAACTTAAACATCTTAAAATAATAAATTTCCAGATTTCTGATCAGAAAATGAAGCATAGTATCCTATCCTAAGCCATTTGTGACTATGGAAAAAGTTTTATTTATGTGTTTTGAGTTACAGTGAGTTTTAGTCTATTCTACATCATTCATGACACCCTTACGTCGAATGGTTAGGTACGTAAACACAACAGCTTACATGATTTAGCCTGTCTTGTGGCTTGTTGTTTAGTCTCTAAGTTGTGTTTGCAACCCAGTGGACTACAGCCTTCATGTCTCCTCTGTGTCCATAGGATTTCCCAGGTGAGAAAACTGAAATGAATTGTCATTTCCTCTTCCAGCAGATCTTCTTAGTCCAAGGATCAAACCCAAGTCTCCTGCATTGACAGGTGGATTCTTTATCACTGAGCCACCAGGGAAGCTCAGGCAGTGATAAAGTCACTCTGGAATACTGATTTGTTTTCTTCAGATCACTTCAAAATATTATTGCTCTCAATGTCTGATTTATGAATTATTGAAGCATTACTTTGAGCCTTTTAAGAAAGTCTGTTTCCTATTTTTTAGCTGAAAAGAAATAGAAGGAATTACAGTCCAACTAAAACAATAGAAATAGTTGTAATTATGTGGTTGAATAATTAATATTCAATGAACCTAAAACAAACTTTGTCTTGAGCATTAAGGAGAAGTAATATTAAGAACTCTGCAGAGTAAAGGTGACATTTAAGTGAAATAGAATTTTAAGTCTTGAATTTAGTTATTCAGACAATGATCATTTATTTTATTTTTGACTTTTAAAAATATTTATTTTTCATTGATTGGTTTACAGTATTGGTTTGATTTCTGTCATACATCAGTATGAATTAACTATAGGTGTTCATATGTTCCCTCCCTCTCAAATCTCCCTCCCACCTCCTGCCCATTCCTACCCCTCTAGGTTATTACAGAGCCCCAGTTTGAGATCATTTATTTTATTTTATTTTATTTTTATTTTAATAAAAAATTTATTTACGGCCCTTTTCTGATAAGGGTTTGTCAACCAGAAGACTTATTTGTGTTAAAGGTGTTGTTCTTCCCAAAGTCTGGTGCCACTCTCAGAAAGCACTAAATAAATTTACATTCCTACATAGCAAATATACAATTTATAAGAAGTAAAAGGAGTACAGTGATTTATAACAAAAGAAAAGTAATTAACTCAAAAGTCTAGTGTTGCTAACATCAAAACTACTATATACCTTTTTCTATATCCTGATTACATTGATTAATATCCTCCCAGGTGCCTAAAAGATAAAGAATATGGAGGCCTGGCAGCAGTCATTGAGTCAACAGTGAAACCTTGTCACCAATATGATTTTTAGCTCTTTAGAAAAGGCTCTGTAACAATACGGCAGGCAGACTCTGGTTTTTGGGGGGTAGATGTTCAGGAAAATGCAGGGAGAACCCCTGAACCTAGATCATGCCTTTGCGTATGTCTGGCTTCCTTCCTCATGACCTTTGCCATGGGTGGGATCCCTCACACTGGCTCCCAGCAACCCCCTACCCTGGCATTGACTTCTAGTCACACATGACTGGATTTCCTGTTTTTGAATCTTGGTATCTTTGCTCAGTCTATTCAAGCTGCCATAACACACAACCACAGACTGGGTGACTTGAGCAACATAAGTCCTGAGGCAAGAAGTCTAGATTGAAGATGTTAGGTAGTTAGAATAGGAAAAAGGAGTCTAAAATGGAGGTCGCTAAAAGACAAAGAGAGGAAAAAGCCTGCAAGAAAATGACAAAGGAAAATTCAAGGACTGGAGTGAAAATCTCAGGTGAAACAAACAGCCCTCCTTGCTAGCCCGCTTTATACAGAGCAGGCTTAGTGGGGGAGGAGACAAATGTATAAAAAGAGGAAGTCAAGATGGATGGAGGCCTTTCTTTTGGGGTTGGCCCACCCTTGCTCCTCAAGAGTGTACTTGAGATCATTTATTTTAGACTAAGCATTACCATGGTACTCTACGTTTGTTTGAACATTCTCTTGCATTTCATAAGTTGGCAGTTGTTTGCTAATTTGCATCTTATAATAAAGGTTAAAATAAACCTTAAGGGTCATCTGCTGCTGCTGCTAAGTTGCTTCAGTCGTGTCCAACTCTGTGCGACCCCACATTCTCCAGGCAAGAACAGTGGAGTGGCTTGCCATTTCCTTCTCCAATGCATGAAAGTGAAAAGTGAAAGTGAAGTTGCTCAGTTGTATCCGACTCTTTGTGACCCCATGGACTACAGCCTACCAGGCTCCTCGATCCATGGGGTTTTCCCAGCAAGAGTACTGGAGTGGGGTGTCATTGCCTTCTCTGTAAGGGTCCTTTAGCTCACCTCTTTTCTAAAGCTTCAGTCTCCCTTTAAAACATGCTATGATCACCTTCTGAGCTATATATAAACATTTGATCAACAGAAAATGCAGCTCACTTCACTTCAGGACAAGTTTGAAACTAAATTATGCCAAAATTTGCCCCTGAGTTTCTAGTCCTTGGTACTGGTCTTACTGTTGGAAATTATGCAAGTCCAACCCTCCTTCACATAATGACTAAATATTGTAAAGCAGTTGTCATGACTCTTTAAGGTATTTGTCTTCTTTAGGCTAACATTCCTAGGGTTTTCAAGTAGTCCTCAGAATCTGGCTTTAAGGCATTTTATTCTCATAACCTGCCTTTGTCCCTTCTCCTTGTCTTTTATTCCCTTTTCTCCTGGTTTACCAACCTCTGAATGTGTTTCAGTTTCTTTTGTTCTCTAAACTGTAGAAAACTGGATACAGAGCTTTATGTTATCTGTTCTTTAGCCAAGTCTCAGTCTTGGAGCCCATTTGTTTTTGTTCTCGTAATTTTTTAAATTGAAGTGTATTTGATTGAAGTATTCTTGATTTACAGTGTTGAGTTAGTTTCTGGTGTACAGCAAGGTGATACACACACACACACACACACACACACATATACACACAAACATAAATACACACACATTTATGTTCTTTTTCATTCTAGTTTATCGCAGGATATTGAATATAGTTGCTTGTGCTATGCAGTAGGGCCTTCTTGTTTATCTGTTTTATATATAGCAGTATGTGTCTGCTAATCCCAAACTCTTAGTTAATTATCTCCCCACCCCCTTTCCCCTTTAGAAACCATATGTTTCTTTTCTGTGTCTGTATGTTTCTGTTTTGTAAATAAGTTCATTTGTGTCATACTTTAGATTACACATATAAGTGATATCATATGGTATTTCTTTCTCGTTCTGGTTTACTTCGCCTAGTAAGATAATCTTTAGATCCATCCATATTGCTGCAAATGGCTTTATTTCATTCTTATTTTTGATGGCAGAGTACTATTCCACTGTATATATGAGCTACATCTTCTTTATCCATTCATCTCTTGATGGATACTTAGGTTGCTTCCATGTTTTGGCTATTGTAAAGAGTGCTGCTGTGAACATTGGGGTGCCTGTGTCTTTTTGAATTGTCTCATTCTTTTAATTTATATCACACATAGTACTGAAAACCCTTATCTCTTCTTTTAGCTAGTGCTGGTATAGCTAGTGGAAAGATGGTCTCCCACATGCTTTCATTATCATTTGATGGAAAAAATAGAAATCTTGCTTTAGTAAAGTTGGTACCTTGTTAGGTGGTCTGGTCAAACTTTTTGGAAGAAGTGAAGCTAATGGCTGCAAAAAGCTTGTGGATATTTATCAAATCAAACATAATACCTCTCATTTCATATCTTTAAAAATATGTCTAGATTTCATGTGTTCTTGACATTTGTACTTTCTACTTCCAGAGAAGTTTTAGGTAACTTAATCTTGGTGTTAGAGCAAGAAAAGGCAGGTTTAAAAACAGGGTCCCACGTGTTTGGGGCCCTGGAAATCATATTTCTACAGTTTTTTTTGAAATTGGACCCAAAATACTAAATATATTTGCAGAGCATTGCTCTTTTTGTTTAAGTCAGTAGTGGAAAGTATGCAGATTATTGCTGTATATTTCTACCTTTGGCTATTTCATGACAATTAGATATAAATAAACAATTTTCCCTCAACCTTTTTCTTTTTGAAAAGATAATATGACATCAAACTGACCCCTTCTGTCTCCTTTTAGAACCTTCTCCAGGGGCACATTTTTGTTCAGGTCATACTGGGAAATTCCATACACTTTTATGTTTGTTCTTTTTCAGACTGTTCTCTTGTCTAGAGTAGATGATGAACTCTCATACTCAATATTCAAAACACATCTCATCTTTCCTTGATATTTCCAATTTTAAACTTAGTTGCTTTTTTATTCTTCCTTCCACAGTCCTTTTATACCTTTGTTCCACATACCTACATTTTCAGTTTATGTTTTGTCTACATTTGGAATGTATGTATTTGACCTACATTTGTCTTCTGTATCAGGGCTCAAGTGCATATTTTATAATTTTTAGAGACATGTTGTAGGTGTTCAACAAATAGGTCTGTTAACATTGTAATGTGTATTCACATACATATATAGTATGCTCACACACACAAAGACATGTTATATGTAAAGATTGAAGTGCATCTTTCATTTGAAAAATTATGGGCCAATAAATTAGGGCTTGGAACTGACCTCAATTTTCAGATAACTGTATGGTTTGTTTTCTTAAAAATGACTAAATTTATATACCATTTTCACAGACATTTATTAACTTTCACCTGACATTCTTATTTGTCACTGCCTTCCAGATAGCAGTAGGTATCACAGTTTGTTTTTTATATTAAAAAAATATTTTATTTTAAATTGACAGCAGTTTGACTTCTGTGGAAATTAGCTTATACCATAGCTAAGAGTCAATTGTTACATAGTTAAAAAACCTCTCAGATAAGAAGTTATAATTACACTAAATAAATTACCAGAAGGATTGAGAAACTGAGGATAACAATTAATATAATCATTTTAATTTGAATATAGGAAAATGTGTGTGAGTGAGACTGAAAAGCTCAGACCTGGACAAGGAGTTTTAATGATTGGCAGGGGATGTGGAAAATCCTTCTCTGATACTCAGATAGTCTTCTTATATCTGCCTTTTTAAATCTCCTCGTATATTAGGCTGACAGGATATGGGGGGAGATGCAGTGGTTATTAGGAGTGGTATACCTAGAAAATGTCTGGCCTTTGTAAGTCTTTCTTTTAGGATATACTGATATGTTTATTCTGAACATCCCATAATTTGTGTTTCTATGTGCTAATTAGCTTACCTTTAGCATTAATCTTCATACTCCATACTGCCCCTAAAGTGGACATGACGTAATACCTTATCTCTTTTAATCTTACAGCATTATTCCTTAACAAACAGAAAATGAATGAAAATAAAGATACTGATTCAAAAGACAGTGGAGAATATGAAGATGACTTTGAAAAGGACCTGGAGTGGTTGATTAATGAAAAAGAAAAAAGCGATGCCAGCATAATGGAGGTACATATAAATTGCCAGCAGCATTCACAGTAATCATATTAACAGAGGGTTTTGTAGTTCTTGAGGAGTTTTCACATGTATTATTTCATTTAAACCTCACAAGATTCCTTTGATATACATAGAATGAGTAGCATTATTCCTATTTTAGATGTGAAAAAATTGAAGCATATAGAGTTTAAATCTTGTGTCATAAAGCATCGGGTTAATTAGTGAAAGAACAGTGATTAAATTAGAACTTAAAGCTAAAATTATAATTAAAAATAAAATTATAATGTATATAATTCAGTAATATAATTTACTGCATCAGAAGTAAAAAGCAAATACAACTAATTTCTGCTTTATGTGAACTTGGGTAAAATCAGGGGATTTACTTTCAATATACATGAAAAATAAAGCAAATCCTCAAAACATGGTCTTTCAGCTAATATTTGAAATGTTAAGAGTGAATTTTAGGGGAATGAATATACAGAAGAAAAATAAAGGGTCAAAGACTGAGATACAGGAATATATGTAGAAAGTGGATCCATTAATCATGATTCTATACTATTTATCAGACATGTAGTAGGGCTATGTAGGAAAATGAACTAGTTTCTGAATTATAGAAGGTTCTGTCTCTTTTTACTTATATACAGTGTGTATGTACATCTATAATATATGAGTATATATATATATATGCATATGTGTTGACACTGAGAATGAAAGTGGAAGTGTTACTCACTCAGTTGTGTCTGCAGCCTGCCAGGTTCCTCTGTTCATGGAATTCTCCAGGCAAGGATACTGGAGTGGGTAGCCATCCCCTTCTCCAGGGGATCATCTTTACCATTTGAGCCACCAGAGAAGCTCCTATTGACACTAATTATATATAATTTTGTTCAAATATATAACTATTACACATAATGTAATTAGTGTCAATAAATAGGAAAGTAATGAAGAAAAGGACGAAGACTGGGATAAGATAGGTGACTTGAGAGGGATGTTGATCAAAGTATTTACAGCAGGAGCCAGTTTTAAGAGGGTTAAGGAAAAGACTACAAGGAATGATGGCTGCAGGGTTTTTTTTATCACAACTCTCTCTTGGTTCTATCTTGCTTTCTTATGCAGTGGAGAAGACAGATGAGATAGATAACATTTGGAAAAGGCAACAGAGTCAAAAGTGAAGACTTTTCTAAGATGGCTTTTACATGGCGGTTTTATGCATCTTTAACAGAAAAATAATCAGAATGAGGAGAGGAAGAGATGAAAGAAAAGTGAAAGTCGCTCAGTCATATCCTCTTCTTTGTGACTCCATGAACTGTAGCCCGCCAGGCTCCTCTGACCATGGAATTCTCCAGGCCAGAATGCTGGAGTGGGTAGTCATTCCCTTCTCCAAGGGATCTTCCCAGCCCGGGATCAAACCCAGGTCTGTCATAATGCAGGCGATTCTTTACCATCTGAGCCACCAAGGAAGCCCAGAGGAAAGAGATACCAGAGCAATAATGCTGAACCAGGTCTCATGACTAGAAGCGTATGAGATCCACAGCACAGGGTTAAAGAATTAGAGAAATTATAATGATAATTCATTGCCTTATTGCTTATTCATTCATTGAAAAACAGTGATCACTTGGCCATGTATCAGAGGCTGTTTTAGATGCTGTGGCTACAGCAGTGGTTAAAACACAGTGCTCTAATGAATCTTGTTCATTCCAGTGGATTATTAAAATCACTTTTTCCTTTGAGGCTGGTAGGAAAAAATGGATGACAGAGAAACAGGGGTGAGGGTTAGGGGAAGATTTTATTGTAGTGGATTTTAAAAAGAAGTAAAAGCTAAAGGAGAATTTGAAAACAGATACTGTAGAAATGAACCAGAGAATAAAATAAGGCTAAAAAGAACAATTACAGTGCAGAGATCTTAGTTTAATTTTAGTTACTTGATAGTCATTTTAGGGGGCCACGTTGATTTGCTTATTGGACATACAGCAGTGTTGTCCAGGTTGGGAAGAAGAGGCTGTTAGAGTTGGTGACTAAGCTAGTAAAAGAGGAAGGGAATTTTAAGGGGTTAACGACAGCAGGACATAATAGCCATTATTTAGTAGATGTGGAGCAGGGTTTTGTGAAAATACTGGTTCATGGTTCATGTGGGATTAAATTTTTTTTTTTAAAAAGTAAGACCAAGTTATATAATGGTGTTTAACATAGATTACTGGAGCCTCTGAAAATAATTGAGGAAGGAAAATCTGATCCAGAGGTAAAAATTGACTTGGAATTTGGGTATAGATCATGCAGAAAATAGCAGCAGTAATAATTTGAAAAGATCATGGGAAACTCAGAATGATAAAGACTTGACCAAAGGCAGTGACCTTGTAATGGTGAGAAAGATATCTTTTTGAAAAAGTACAAATATTACAAGGAGAAAACATTTAAGAGTATGTTCTTCTGAAAATGTAAAAGGAACATTTTATAGAGGGAGGGATATTAATATTGTACTGTTTGTAGTTACACTTTTATACATTGGCATGGAATCTTTAAAAGTAATCACTCTAGTACTTAGCAACATCAAATTCAGATTTAAATTTTTCCCCATTTTTTTTGCTTTTTCCCTACTATGAGTGAAATATGAGCAGGAAGCATGTAACTTTTCCCATTCATAAAATAAATTACGAATATGAACATCCATTTTGGATTGTCTACATATGAATGGACAAAGAGTCTCAATTTTTACTGAAAATGAATCTTATCTCTCTTTTTCTAGATGGCTTGTGGGAATGAAGAGAATATTAATCAAGACTTAAAAGAGCATGAGACAGAAATAGAACACACCAAGCAGCTTTCTGATCCTGATAAATCTTTGAAGGATGAGGTTTCACCAAGAAGAAATGACTTTATTTCTGTACCAAGTATTCAACCTTTGGACCCCATATCAGATTCAGATAGTGAAAACTCTTTGCAAGAATCCAAACTAGAAAGCCATCAAGACCTGGAGGAGGAAGAGGATGAGGAAGTAAGGAGATATATTATGGAGAAAATTATACAAGCCAACAGGCTTCTACAAAATCAAGAACCAGTGAATGATAAAAGGGAACGCAAGCTTAAATTCAAGGACAAATTAGTTGATTTAGAAGTTCCTCCTCTGGAAGACAGTGATACTTACAAAAATTATTTTGAAAATGAAAGTAGTGTGTCTGGAAAACTGTCACAGTTATGTATTTCCAATGAATTTGGACAAGAAAATGTGATCCTGTCACTTACTGATGGAAATTGTGAAGAAAACAAGGATAGAAAAATCCTAATGGAGAGGGATGGGAAGTTTGAACTTGTGAATTTACAGGACATTAAGAGTCAGGGGGTTTTACCCCCCATTAATAATGCTAATAGTACAGAAGGTGAACCTCAGCAGTTGCTACCCAGATGTCCCAATTCATCTGTCAGTGGAGTCAAGAAAGAAGAGCCAGTAGCCAAAGTACATGCTCTTGCTCCCTCATCAACAGAAGAGCCACTGACTTACATCCCTCAGCCACCACCCAACCCCAAGACTTACCCAAGCTCTGCTGCCAACTCAGATCGAAGTAAGGGGAACGGAAAATCTAACCATAGGACCCAGTCCGCAGATGTGTCTCCAGCGACCTCAACATTCTGTCTCTCTCCTCGACAGAAAGAACTGAAGAAACGACTGGAACAAAAGAGAGAAAAGCTGAAGAAAGAGGTGAGAGCACAAGTGGGCATTATATTGGAAGTAGAATATGTTTCTGTGTTTTATAAATCCAGTAAGAATTGACATGGTTCTTCAAATGATTGGATACATGCACTTGCTTGTTTTTTCCTGTTGTTAAATTAAGTGGTTAAGTGTTAACAATCTGTATTTACAGAACAAGCACCCTGATTACCCTGGTCCTTTCTTGTGGAGATCACAAAAGCATAGTAACAAATGACTTGTGTTAGAGCTAGAGGAGATCTCAGCGATGGTTTCATCTGATCCTTTCCTTTTAAAGGTGAGGCTCAGAGAAGTTAAGTGACTCCTGAAAATAATCTTGATGTGCTGTGCTGTGCTTCATTGCTCAGTTGTGTCTGACTCTTTGCGACCCCTTGGGCTGTAGCCCGCCAGGCTCCTCTGTCTATGGGGGATTCTCCAGGCAAGAATACTGGAGTGGGTTGCCATGCCCTCCTCCAGGCCGTCTTCCCAACCCAGGAATCGAACCCAGGTCTCCCACATTGCAGGTGGATTGTTTACCATCAGAGCCACCAGGGAAGCCCATGAATACTGGAGTGGGTAACCTATCCCTTCTCTAGGGGATCTTCCCAACCCCCAAACCAGGGTCTCCTGCATTGCAGGTGGATTCTTTACCAGCTGAGCTATCAGGAAAGCCCAATTTTGATACGAGATAGGTCAAAATCAGATGTCAGATGAAAAAAACGAAGGCACAGATTTGTTGGGGTTTAGAAGGCAACAAAGGAATTAGATTATAATTCTTCGATATGTGTGTACGTATGTGTGTATATTTCATATATCTTCCAGGACTACTGGATGGAAGAAATTTTCATATATTGAGGTACAGGGAATTCTGGCTTATACATGATTTGTCTTGAACATTATGCACTACCTGGGAAGCCTTTTATGCTGACTAGAACAGCCTATCTATTTGAACAGCCTGTCAAACATACTTTGTACGTCTGCTTTCACCATTGGGGGAGAAAAAAAGAATATTTACCAGATTGTTTAGGATGCCTCCTTGAAGATAGGATAAATGCTCCCCACCTTCCCATGACACTCATGCTAGTTCTTTGAAGATGAGCTTCCCTTCCCAGACACCAAGGCCATACTGAATTACTGTGTACATGTTAATCTGTCTCTTCTGAAACCTTGAAGGAATGTACCCCTGTCATATTTGATATTTCATGTTCTTTGTTCTGACAAGATAAAAAACTGTGGTTCAGGCATCTAGAATGGAGCTGGGTGGCCATTGTGGATATGGTTTCAGATGTGTTCCTGTATCACTGAGAACCTGAATTTTCTGAACTGTGTCAGACTCAAGTATATCACCAGACCTCTTCAAAATACCATCTGCCAGCTTCAACTTATGGTCTCAAGGTCTCCCCTTGTAGTTTTTTAACCATTTCAGATACCAGCCAATCCTTGCTTAAGAAGCACCCTTATTTCTTGCTAGCTTCAATCCTAATTCCTGAGAAACAACTTCTGTGATTTGCATTTTTTGCCTATATATGCCTCTCCTATTTTGTAATGCTGTGGAAAACAGTCCAGATGCTTCTTGAATTTGTATCTCCTGGGCAATAGTCCTCAGTGTGGCTGGAATAAAACTCTTTTCTGTTCCTTTTATAGATTGTTATCAACACTACATTTTCTTGATTTCGGGGATTTTCATTTTAATTAAGAATAGAGCCTAATAACCTAACTGAAATGTCTCCAAGATGCCCTACAGAATCAAAAATTATTATTATTTGGGGGGAGGGGTTGCTCCTAAAGAGAATAAAAGTGTTTTATAATTGAAAATTCTAAGTACTAAAACTGGGGAATTTTCTCTGAACTACATAAATCAGTGCCCTGATTCTCTGTTTTACTGAATACCAGATAGCATTAAGCTGAACCACATAAAATGTCTAACTGTAAATACCTAATGGCAAAAGAATCACAGTTAATAGAACATAAGAAGAAACCTTAAAAGATTATTTCATAGGTGAAAAACTCGTCCAGAAAATTTAAATAACTTTACCAAAGTCCCATGACTTGTTTGTAGCAAAGTCGAAATCCCAGTTTTCCTGTCATGTTAAGAAGTTGAGAAGTGGTCTATTTTCCACTTATGTAGGAAATGATCAATGGAAATTTCTGGTATTTAAATCAGGAACTCAAATTAGCAGAGAAAGATTAAGAAATGAAGTTACTAAGAACATGTAACCTATAGCACACTTTTAGGCAGGAAATCTGAAAGGGTGCCTATTTAGTAAAATTTAGCTTAGTTGGCTACTGACGTCTGAGCTCTGTCAGACTCAGCTTCCTTGGTTCAGGTATATGATAGGTACGTAAAAGGATCTGTTAACTCGGAACTGCGTGATAATATAAAAGAATTTGTTGAGAATAACTGGACTACTTGTTTGCTGCATACACACACACATGGTTACATGTGTGCTTCTGTGTATATTTCTGTAGAAGTTATATAGGAGGTTTTATATAATGTCAGTGTCTTTTTCACTAATGAACTAATGGTAATCTTTAACGGGTATGACTAATGGATAGTTTGTTTTTCTTTTGATCCTCTTTTTTGAGTGTCACACACTGTTTTGGGATATACTTTTCTCATGTCAGGATCCTCATGACTAAGTTTCACTTTGGTTATGTACTAGCTCAGGGCATGGTCTTTAAGTGCTAAGACTTTAAAATATTTTCAGCTGGTTTCAGGAGAAGGCTTTCCTTTTTGATGCCCTGCAGAATATTTCCCAGGGGCAAATAGGGCTGCTCTACTCTACCTCTCTATACTAAGTGCATCATCTCACTGTTCTCTTTGGCAACTGCAGTGTCTGTGCTTTGGCTAATATCATCTGTTTAATCCAGATGTCCTGTCTGGAAAAATAATTGTACTACAATTATTCATGCAAGGCATCCCAAATCCTTTGGTAAAAAGGAGCTAAAATAAATATAAAATATACTACTTAGTAAATTCACATATTATGTAAGCTCCATTATAAAGGCTTAGAAAATGGTATACAAGTTTTTAAAAAGACATTTAATGCTATTAATTGCATAGAATTTTTCCTTCTGCATTTTGTTCGATCAAAAAGGGCTTGATATACTGTCAAAACACATGGAAAGAACTCTGAATTCATTATTTGAAAACAGTTTAAGCATGGATTCTATCATTCAATTTATTTCCATGCTAAAATTTTAGTGTTGAAAGAGACTTATGAGCTTGTTAATACAACTTCATTTTATAGATGAGAATAGTAAGTTAAATGGTTTGCCGAAATTAACATAGTATGATGGCAGTATGATTGTTATTCAGATCTCTTAACTTCTACCATGGTGATATTTCCACTAAGATATGCTGCATTGTTCCCTGTTACTGTTTTATAGCTCTTCATAACTGGTTTAAGTAAATACTTCCCTTAAAGTTTAAGTAACTCTCTTTTATAACATCACTTTAATAATTCAGTTAAAAAATCATTTTATTCTTATAGTTAACTGTTTAAATATTTTTCTGATAGCGAAAATGTTACTTTATTGATGTACACTATTTGAAAATATTTTTAAACAGTATGATAAAAAGTCTCCAGCACATATGAAGGTACAGTTAACCCTTATATCTCCATTACCCAGATTTAAGAGTCATTGAGATTTTGGCTGATTTGCTTCATCTCTTCCTTTTTTGGCTGAAGTTTTTTTCAAAGCAAGTCCTAGACATCCAATCTGCTCACTTGTACACTTCAGAGATGATTGTATACGTCAGAAAGAAAATGATTATAGTACTGGTTTCATAATCACAATGTCATGTGGCACAATTAACAAATTTAACAATCATCTAAAAATGTTTAAGGCATTTATAGTGCTTCTGTAGACACCATATTCATGCTGGTAGAGTGAGAGTGTGTGTTTTGAGGGTAGTCTTTTGCATCGCTGTGGTTTTTGAGGAGTTAAATACAAAGAATAAACTAGGAAGCGAAGGAGAGAGCCAAGAAATTATTGAATAGCATGTTGCATAGTGTAGATTTATGTAATTATAGACTTTACAATTTATCTGAAGTCTTCCTTTTTTCCCCTAAGAAAATTGGAGGCCCTGTTTTCTTTAGGGAGGCCCAATTTACAGATGGAAATTTTTAGAGGCTGGGAATTCTAATGTCAGACATCAAAATATATCTCTCTACTTTGATAACATATATAATTTTATTAATTTTTCATTAGTGTGTTTGGATATTCTTTCCCGCAGGAAGATGAAAAGAAAATAGAAGAAGAAAAAGAAAAGAAAAAAGAGAATGACATGGTATTTAAAGCATGGTTGCAAAAGAAGAGAGAGCAGGTCCAAGAAGTGAGGAGAATTCAGCGAGCAAAGCAGATTGAAGACATGAACAGTAGAGTAAGCAATCCTTCTTCATGGAAAATAAGTTCATACATATATGAAAGCTGGGTTTATTTACAGAAGGGTGTCTGTCTATCCGACTAAAGGCCTAAAGAAGTAGAAAAAGTGGTCCAAGAANGATAACATATATAATTTTATTAATTTTTCATTAGTGTGTTTGGATATTCTTTCCCGCAGGAAGATGAAAAGAAAATAGAAGAAGAAAAAGAAAAGAAAAAAGAGAATGACATGGTATTTAAAGCATGGTTGCAAAAGAAGAGAGAGCAGGTCCAAGAAGTGAGGAGAATTCAGCGAGCAAAGCAGATTGAAGACATGAACAGTAGAGTAAGCAATCCTTCTTCATGGAAAATAAGTTCATACATATATTAAAGCTGGGTTTATTTACAGAAGGGAGTCTGACTATCTGACTAAAGGCCTAAAGAAGTAGAAAAAGTGGTCCAGGAATTACCCTTGCAAAAGATGCAACATGCAGATGACTTTATTACATAATTAAATTCTAAGCAGCCTTGTAAAAATCAGATGATTCCTATTTTATTTAAACAGTTAAAGCACAGAAGAAAGGAAAGCTACCAATTCATTTTTTTCAAGATATATAACTTTATTTAAATAGGACAATGCACACAAAATCTCTACTTAAGAGAGATTGGTCTCACTTAAGAGTAGATGTATAGGAATCTTATGTGAAAACTAACAAAGCCATCATATTTAATTTTTTAAAAAATTTGAAATATACAAAAAACCCATAAGAAAGTAAAAAAAATCCTCTATATCCCTACTATTTAAAAAATGTATATAAACTAAAAATTGAAAATTCAATCCTAACTCCTTCCAAGCTCATCTCCTAGTGGTAACTGCTTTTAACAGTGTGCTGTAAATCCTTCTAGCTTTTATTTTTATTTACATGTTTATCTGCTAAAAGTGTATTATGTGGATGGATTTTTTTCACTCATTCATCAAGGGCATATTTCTAGATCATTGCGTTTAGATCTCTTTTCAAATAGCTCCGTGATATTCTACTTTCAGATGTAACAATTTATTAAACCATTCCTCATTTGTAGATATTTAGATTGATTCTAATATTGCTCTATTAATTAACAGGGCTGTTGTGAACATGTAAATTCTATAGGAGAACCTCAGTATTCTATAAGAGGGTTTCTTGGAAATTTATGACTTATTGGATATCCAGAATGAAAGTTGTGGTTAAATATGCAAAGTTAGCCTCCTAAGAGGTTGTATCAATTTATAGTCCCTTCAGCAGTATGTAAGAGCGAATGTTTAATATATCATGTCTAACATTGTATGTAGTTTATTTCTTATTTTTTAAAATTATTGATACATATGAGTGTATATGAGCATGTGTTTTCTGTGAATTTCCTATTTGTAGTCTTTTCTTTTTTATCAGTTTTCTTTTTCTTGTGTTTAGTTGCTCAGTCATGTCCGACTCTGTGACTTTGTGGACTATAGCCCATCAGGTTCCTCTGTCCATGAGGATTCTCCAAGAAAAAAAACTGGAGTGGGTTGCCATGCCCTCCTCCAGGGGATCTTCCCAACCCAGGGATGGGATCCAGGTCTTCCCATATTGCAGGCAGATTCTTTACCAACTGAGCCACCAGGGAAGCCCAAGAATACTGGAGTGGATAGCCTATTCCTTCTCCAGGGGGTCTTCCTGACCCAGTATTTGAACCAGGATCTCTTGCATTGCAGGCAGTACAGATTTTAATCCTTGCCTATTATGTCTGTAAATATGTTTTCCGTGACTAACAAAGTGATGTACTTTTACATTATTTGTTATGCTATTTATAGAAATTTAGCTTTTATAATCTTGGGATGGACAATATGTTTTCAGGTAGTAAATCTGAAACCATGAACTAAAAGAAAAAATATTGAGAAATTTGACTGCAACTGTATAGTAAAATAATAGCATGCTATAACCAAGTACAGTTTATTTTAGGAAGGAAATTATGGACCAATAATAAAAACTCTATTAATATATTTAGTACAAAATAGGTAAATAAAAAGAATTTGTCTATCTTGAAAGATATAGAAAAAATATATACTCATATTTACTAGCATTTATTTTTAATTTTTTCTAATAAAATGTGGATTACGGGATAAATATTATCTTAGGAAATACTATAGGCATTTACATTAAAGTCAGAGACAGGTAAGTCTCCCTTCTATAATAAATAATTTTATTCTGGGAGTTCTGTCCAGTATATTAAGAGAAAAGGAAATGAGGTAATTTTTACGTGTAGCAATTCAGTTTTCCCGATTCCATTTACTGAAGACACTGTTCCTTCCTCATTGTTATTGTTGGTTTCTTTGTTGAAAATAATTGACAGTATATGCATGGGTTGATTTCTGTGCTCTCTATTCTCGTCCATTGATCTATGTGTCATTTCTCATGCCAGTACTATTAATATACTATTTGATTGCTTCAGCTTTATAACATAGATTAAAATCAGGAAGTGAGATGCTTCCAGCTTTGTTGTGCTTTCTCAGGATTACATTGGAGGTTTGGATCTTATGCAGATTTTAGGAGTTTTTTTCAATTTTGTGAAAAATTCCATTGGAACTTTTATGTAATGAATTTTAGATTGCATGGACAATTTTTAGATAGTATGGACGTTTTAACAGTATTAGTTTTTCTAGTCCATGATCATGGAGTATCTTTCCATTAATTTGTATCTTCTTCAGTTTCTTTCATCAATGTCTTTATGCTTTCAGCATATAGTCTTTCATCTCCTTGGTTAAATTTATCCCTGGGTATCCATTTCATTCTTTTTTTATGCTATTTTAAAAGGCCTTGTTAATTCTCTTTCAGATAGTTTGTTTTTAGTGTATTGAAACACAGTTGATTTTTATATATTGATTTTTTATCCTGCATCTTTACTGAATGGTTTATTAGTTTTTTTTTTTTTTTTTTTTTTGTGGGGAGGGGTAAAGTCTCTAGGGTTTCTGTATATAATAATAATACGTAATGTGCAAATAGAGCAATTTCACTTCTTCCTTTCTAATTCGAATGCCTGTTATTTCTTTTTCTTGTCTGATTGCTCCAGCTGGGACTTCAAGTATGTGTTGAATAAAAGTAGTGAGAATGGGAATTCTTATCTTGCCTCTGATAGTATGATGTTAGCTGTGGACTTGTGATATATAGTCTTTATTATATTGAGGTGTATTCTCTCTATACCCAATTTTTGAGAGTTTTTATCATGAAAGTATATATTTTGTCAAATGCTTTTTTTGCATCTATTTAGATCATCATATGATTTTTATCTTTCACTTCATTAATGTGTATAACACTGATTTGTAGATTTGAACCATCCTAGCATCTCTGTAAAATCCCACTTGATCATCGATGTATGGTCTTTTTTAATATACTGCTGAATTAGCTTTTCTGATAGTTTGTTGAGTATTTTTACATTTAAAGAATTCATCAAGTATATCAGCCTCTAATTATGTTTTCTTGTATTGTCTTTGTCTGGCTTTGGTATGACAGTAATCAAGCCTCTTAAAATGGATTGGAAGTGTCCTCTCCTCTTCTGTTTATTGGAAGAGTTTGAGAATGATCAGTATTAATTCTTCTTTAGATTTTCTAGAAGCCATTTGGTCTTGGACTTTTGTTTTGGGGGAGATTTTTGATTATTTGTTCAGTGTCATTGCTAGTAATCAACCTGTTCACATTTTCTGTTCTTCCTGATTCAGCCTTGGTAGATATTATGTTCCTAGGAGTTTATTCCTTTCTCCTCACATCTCTCATTATTACTGTCTTTCCTTACAATACTTTTCTTTTGAATCTGACGTAACAGTCAATCAATCCTATATTTCATCTTATCTTGAACAACACTGCCCAATACAATTTTCTGTGATGATGGTAACACTGTATCTACACTGTTCAGTAAAGTGGCCACTGGCCATAATATGACTGTTAAATACTAAAAATGTAGCTAATGTGACCGAGATACTGAATTTCTAATTTTATTTAAGTAGTTACTTGTGACTAGTGGCTACTGTATCATACAGTGCAGGTATAGAATGTATGAGAAAGGGAGCCTTGTTTCCCCACCCCCCCCCCAACCTTTGGTGCATAGTCGGACACGACTGAAGTGACCTAGCAGCAGCAGTAGCTCTGTACAGGTAGATACTGTATGTAGTAGATGCTCTGTGAATATCTGTTGAATGAATAGATGAACAGTGATACCCATCAATCCTGTCTGTCCCTGCATTCCTAACTCTTTTAATCTGTAGTTGCAGATTGAACACTTTTTAGTAATCTCCAGATACTCCCAAACTTTCAGGTGTTCAGCAATGGTCTTGTAGGTCCATAGGTCCTCTTCACAAAGTTCTCCATTATACACCAAAGATTATAGGTTATATAAATTATATAAATTAGACTGGAGCATACTTGGCAGTGCGGGCTACAGATAAAGGAAAATGCAAGGGGTAGGAGCTATCACAGAACTCAGCTGTGGCAAAAGTATTAAATGAGTGCATCTTTTCCTTCTGTATTCTAGCCAGGCATCCACATAATGACTCATGCTTTTTCCAAGGCTGAAGAGCCCCCAAATCTTGCCCTTTACTCTCTTTACTCTCCCAAGTAAGAGCTCTTTCAGTTTTTGAAAACTCCTTGAGGATTGCATCCATCATAAAGTTTGAAGAACCATACAATAAGCTATTCCCACTAGCCCATTCTTACAAAAAAATCCTCATGGCAATTATCCTTATGAAAAAATTCTTATGGTTGAAAATCCTCATTGGCATGTTCCATAGTAATAATTGCATTTGTGGAGATGGGCTTGGCAGATGCTCTTAAAAATGAAAGAAGAATTTAAAAGAAAGGTTGAATAACACAAATGCTGGGTCATTGATTTTCAATTCCAGTGGAGCTTCCTTCAGTAATTGATACCAATACCTCACTCATACTGACTTTATATGCTTGTGTTGGTGTGCAGAATTATTTTGTCAAAGGGCTCAGTTTTGAAAAATTTGCCAATCACTGCATCTTGACATTCTCCACTTATTGATTATCTCAGTAAGACTTTTGAAAGAAGCCAGAGGGCAGTGAGTGTTGATTCAGAGGTCATATATTTGGTTTGGATGCTAAGAGTGCAAGTAATGAGACTGGTATTATTATGAACAATTGTGAATAGGACATGTATTCTTATAGGGTCCTATTGGCAGGGCCTTAAAAAGTAGTTTTCATTTCTTTAAACTAAGCAAAACTTACTTTTGCAAACAGCAGGAAAACAGAGATCCACAGCAAGCTTTTCGATTATGGCTTAAAAAAAAGCATGAAGAACAACTGAAAGAAAGAAAGACAGAAGAACTGCGAAAGCAAGAGGAGTGCTTAGTCTTCCTTAAAGGAACAGAAGGCCGTGACAGGGCCTTTAAACAGTAAGTCAAAAGAAGGGCATTTCAGAAAATTATATAGTCAGTAAAACTTAAAAAGTTAATCCCTTACATTATACACCTATACAGTTTTAAAAATCTGTGAGAAAATTCTTTAACTCCATGCTTTGCATAATATCTATACCATTCTTTCAAGATATGTTTTAATACTAAAACTATTTATTGGCACCAGTGTGATAACTTTTGATAGCCTCCCATTGATTGATTGATTTGTTCACTGCTTGGAGAAGTGGGCCCAAGATTGGTTACAGCTTCTCCTACTTAGTCCTCAGAAAACTGAATAAATAGTTGCACTTAACCAGTAAGTATTTCTTCTGTAAAGAGGAGGAAGATCTGTACAGACCAGATGAAAAGGGGATTTAGAAACCTATTTTGGTAATTGAAGGCAAACCCAGTGTCCTTTCAGTTGCCTGGATAAGAGTGTAATACCTGGCTTATTCTGAGGAAACAGATCTGGCTTCATAATTTTGCAAGCAAACCTTGGGAAAGGGAGTGGAAACTTAGTCCATTGTTTGAAGTTCATTTCGTCCTTTTCTGCTTTCTCTTTCTTAGTTTCTTTGCCTCTTTCTTTCCTTTCCCAGTTGACCCCTAAGGGACTGCGGTTAATTTGCTCAAATTACTATCCAATTCAAGACCATACAACACTGGATTAGAGGTTTCTTAAGTCCCTTTTATGCTAGTGCAGTCGTTTAGTGGTTTGAATTTATTTCTGAAAACATATATACACACATGCACACACCACATATGCACTTTCATACCAGAGATGTAATATATATAGTTATTTTAAATGTTATTTAACCTAAGCAAGCTTTATAGACTTAAATTTGTTAGAATGTGGGCTTTCCCTTCACCTTTTTTGATGTTTTTTCTTTTTAGGCTTATTTTTCCATTTTAAGGAAGAATTATTTTATTCACTGAAAAGCAGGAACTCTATGATTTCTCTACCAAGAATAGCAAGGCAGCATTTCTGCATGCTGCTAAATAAATTATATGGAACCAGTCAAATACTTAGTTGTTTAAAAAATCATATTTTAAAAAAGATTTGAAAATCATTTTACATATGACCTATGTATGTCGCATGTAAAATAGTTTGTAAATCACTTTAAAATGTTTTTTAGTTGGCAGTTTCATTATAAGACAAACTTCATTTCAAATTTTTGATTGTAAATGTTACCATGCTTTCCTAGTGTGAGGCTTTGGTATAAGAATGAAATTTTTCAGTTAATACTAATTTGTGTAGTGACCAGAGCATTTCAATATAAAGAGGTCCAATTTCCTTTAATTGTCTATAGTAATAACTTTATAGTGTGAAGATATATCCAGGCTGATACCAGATCTGATTATGTCTCTCTGTACAGATGGCTAAGAAGAAAACAGATAGAAAAAATAGCAGAGCAACAAGCTGTCAAAGAAAGAGCTAGACAGCTCCGAATAGAAGCAAAGCGGTCTAAACAGTTACAGTGCCACCTATATAATATGTCAGAAGCCAGATCTTTCCGTTTTACTGATCATTACAACTGAAGGTATTTATTAAATACTTCATTTGGAAGCTGCTGTCCTCACAATTTTGGATATCATTTGTTATGGCCTGTGTGCTTTGGTTATACTCTAAATTATGGAAGTGCTACTTAGCTTTTGGTGGTGTTGATGGTGAATTTGTCTTATTTCGTTTAATAGTAGAGCAAAATAAATTTCTTATCTTGCAGCATTGTAATGTGTTATACCATCTTAGTCCATGCAAAAAATTGAACAAATGAACTCTACATTTCTTACTTCTAAGTTATTTTAACATTTCTAGCTGAAACAAACACAAAAAAGGGACAGGTACCTATTCTTAGTTCCTATTATCATTTAAAAAAATTGCAGTAGAACATTTCATAAGGCAGGAGAAGTGACCTCTTAAAATCTGGATCAAGGCCTGATACACAGTCCTAATTATGTCAGTTTTGAATAGCTGTAGCAAGCTAAGCAGTAGGTTAGGCATACTTCCACATGTTCTTTAGAAAAACAAAAAGCATAACCATTTTGGGTATGTTATACAAAATCATACAGCTCTTATTGAGAGTTCATAATGTGCCTGGTATTGTTATAAATGCTTTACATAAATAATTTGATCTTATAACAACCCTATTAATCATTCTTGTTTTGCAGATGAAGAAACTATAGAGGTGAGCAGTTTGCTCACAGGTTCTGAGATTTGTATGGTTGCAGAATTATTTCTTTTAGTTTTACTATAAAGCCTACATACCTTGGTAGACATTTGTAATTCCACGTGTGGGGAAACAGTTTCTTTGATGTGTGTAACAGCACTTGAGGAGTGGAGGACAAAGGCAAACATACAAGTGTGATGGAGAGTGGAGAATTGCTGTAGGAGTTCTTTTAAAGCTTCAGAAGACAGGGTTCTTAACAACTGGATATTTGTACCTTAATCACTTGACCCTAAATTAGGAAACAGAATTATTCAATCCTTTCTCAGCTTATTATAGCACTTTGAGCATATACCAGGTAATTTAACTTTTCATTATAACTAGTCTTGTGTTGTTTAATGTTTATTTTTAATAAGAACCAATTTGACATTTAAGTATTCCACAACAGTTTTACTGTCATTTGCTTTATGTAGCATTGCCATCTTCATGAGACTGTGTGTGTGTGTGTGTGTGTGTGTGTGTGTGTTAGTTGCTTCATCATGTCCAACTCTTTGCAACCCCATAGACTGTGGCCCACCAGGCCCCTCCGTCCATGGGATTCTCCAGGCAAGAACACTGGAGTGGGTTGCCACTCCCTTCTCCAAAAGACCTATGGAAAGAAAGAAAGTGAAGTTGCTCAGTCGTGTCCGACCCTTTGCGACCCCATGGACTGTAGCCTACCAGGCTCCTCCATCCATGGAATTTTCCAGGCAAGAGTACTGGAGTGGGTTGCCATTTCCTTCTCCATCATGAGAGTGTCTTCTAACCCATAAACACAGGATGTCTTTTCATTTAGTGCAACAATGTTTTATAGTTTTCAGTGTATAAGTCTTTCACCTGCTTTGTTAAATTTATTCATAGATATTTATTCTTTTGGATTCTATTGCAAATGGAATTGTTTTCTTAATTTTCTTCATGTGTTCTATAGTTGAAACACAAACAGATTTTGTGTATTGATGTTGTACCCTGAAACATGGCTGAATTTGTTTATTAGCACTAAATTTTTTGGTGAAAATTTTTTGAATTTTCTCTGTATAGGATAGATGGTGGTGGTGGTGTTTAGTTGCTAAGTCACGTCTGATGCTTGTGACCACATGGATGGAAGCCCGCTAGGCTCCTCTGTCCATGGAATTTTCCAGGCAAGAATACTGGAGTGTGTAGCCATTTACTTCTCCAGGGGCTCTTCCTGACCCAGGGATCGAACCCACATCTCTTGGATTGCATGCAGATTCTTTATGGCCGAGCCACCAGGGATGCCCATGTAGGCTAGCTATCATCTGCAAATAGAGATAGTTTTAATTTTTCCTTTCCAAATGGGATGCCTTTAATTTATTTATCTTTCTTGACTGATTCCTCTGGCTAAAACTTCTAGTATAATGTAGAGTAGGAGTAGTGAAAGTGGACATCATTTTTTTTTTTTTTTCCTCATATGTGTCTATTAGTTGATCTTAATGTAAGCATAGTAAAAAATATGCCTGCAATGCACGTGACTCGGGTTTAATCCCTGGGTCGGGAGGTTCCCCTGGAGAAGGGAGTGGCAACCCACTCCAGTATTCTTGCCTGGAGAATCCCATGGACAGAGGAGCCTGGCAGGGTCCAGTCCGTGGGGTTGCAAAGAGTCGGACATGACTGAGTGACTAACGCTTTCACTTTCATTAATGCAGCAAAGGAGACAGAAGTTTACAAACACTCCACATATTTCACAAGACTCATTGTGGGAAAAAAGTGACTAAGAAGGATCAGTAGTACCCTCAGTTCTTAGTAGATGCTTTCTTGGAGGAGGTGAACCTCTTATTCCTGGTGAAGGGGGTCCTCATTCCTGTTGCTGTCTCTTGAGTAGGGGGAAGGAAGTGGTGGGCCCATAGTGGTCTCATACCAGGTGGAGGAGCCGTAATTCCTGGAGGTGGGGTTGCTTAACCCACTGATGGCGGCGGGGGCAGTCCCCCATCCTCGTGGATACTACTTGGGGCTCCAGCAGTGCTGGCAGTAGCAGCACCTGCAGCAGCTGCCACTGTGCCTCTTCCCTGTGGGGTCACTACCTGTTGGGATGACCCCTCAATCCCTCGGACAGAGCCTGCTGTTCCAGCAGGGACCTAGGGAATTGGAACACCAGCTGAAACATCTCTGCTAACTGCCCTGCTTACCCCAGGGCCTCCTGCAGCTCCAGCAAGAGGTACCTGAGCAATGACAGTATCTTTCCCTCCAGAGTCATGGAAACCAGGTTTCCCCACAGAGCAACACTTGACCCCAAACTCACTTTTCTTCACGCTGTGGCTGTTTCACATCCTTTGGCTTAATCCTCCTGAACTCATCACAATCATAGAGGGTCAAGTTCATATGTTTGTCAAAAGTCTTAAACGTAGCAATGAAGGTCCGGCCATCTTGCAGGATGTATTCTATCCTATGGTCAGGGTGCTGCAGCATCTTGCTGCTCCTTCCCCCAGTCGTGATTGCTATTCCACCAAATCCAATGTCCATAGCAAAGATTTGGGATCCTTAAGACCTAAGAGAAGGCAGTTTTACTTGATTGTTTCTTTTGGAATCAGCCACCCAGATGTTCCAATACTGCTTTAACCATTGCTTGGTATCTCGGCTAAGAATGCTCGTTTCAGGTCTGCTTGGAAATCAGCCACAGGTACTTGCTGCTGCTGCTGCTGAGATTACCTCAGGTACAGGTGACACTCCGGTTGCTCAATGAGGCTGTCCTTCTGTTTGACTTGGACTTCCGCCTCCAGTACTTGCTTTTCCATAGTCCGTCTCAAGTGTAAATGGTCCATGGCTTGTACCATCACACCACTGGCTGCTCCTCAGAACAGAACATCTCCGACTGCTACTCCACTCTGCCTGGGCATCCTTATCTTGTTCTTGATTTTAGGAGGAAAGCTTTTAGTCTTTTAGCCTTAAGTATGGTGTTAGCTGGGCCTTCCCAGGTGGCACTAGTGATAAAGAACCCGCCTACCAATACAGGAGTCATGAGATGCAGTTTTGATCCCTGGGTCAGGAAGATTCCCTGGAGGAAGGCATGTCAACTCACTCCAGTATTCTTGCCTGGAGAATCCCACAAAGAGAGAAGCCTGGTGGGCTGCAGACCATCGGGTCACACACAGTCGGACATGAAACAACATAGCATGCACACATGCAAGATGTTAGCTGCGGGTTTTCCATAAATGTCCTCTATAAAGTTGAGGTCAAGTCCTATTCTTATTCCTCTCCTGTACTTATTTCTATTCTTCTATTACTTTTTTGAGTGCTTTTATCATGAAAGTGTATTGGATTTTATTAAATGCTTTTTGTGTCAAGTGAAATGATAATGGGCTTTTTCTCCTTTGTTCTATTCATGACTTATTGAAGCACCCTTGCATTCCTGAGACAAATACCTCTTGGTGGTATATAAATCCCCTTTTCTATGATATTCCATTTGGTTTGCTACTATTTTGTGAGGATTTTTCATCTGTATTTTTAAGAGTTTTTTTTTTGTAATATTCTTTTCTTGGTGGATCTTTGTCTGCCTTTGGTATCAAGGTAATGCTGGCCTCATAGAATGAAGTTTCCCTCTGCTTTTATTTTCTTGGGAGGATTGCTATTAACTCTTTAAATTTTTGGCAGAAGGCACCAGTGAAACTATCTGGCCCTGGACTTTTCTTTGTTGGGAGTTTTTTGTTTCTTAGTACAGTTTGTTTTTTAGAGCAGTTTTAGGTTCATAGAGAAACTGAGCAGAAAGTAGAGTTCCCATGTAACTCCTGCTTCCTCCCCCCTTAAAATCTCCCTTAGCATCAACATCTCCCACAAGTTGGTTCATTTGTTGCAATTAATGAACCTAAATTTACACATCACTATCATGCAATGGCACCCCACTCCAGTACTCTTGCCTGGAAAATCCCATGGGTGGAGGAGCCTGGTAGGCTGCAGTCCATGGGGTTGTGAAGAGTCGGACATGACTGGGCGACTTCACTTTCACTTTTCACTTTCATGCCTTGGAGAAGGAAATGGCAACCCACTCCAGTGTTCTTGCCTGGAGAATCCCAGGGATGGGGGTAGCCTGGTGGGCTTCCGTCTTTGGGGTCGCACAGAGTCGGACATGACTGAAGTGACTTAGCAGCAGATAGCATATCATCCAACATCCATAGCTCTTGGTGTTGGGAGGTTTTTGATTGCTGATGTAATCTCTCATTATAAGCCTTTCTCCTGGTGACTCAGATGGTAAAGAATCTACCTGCAGTGCAGAAGACCTGGGTTCAATGCCTGGGTTGGGAAAATCACCTGGAGGAGGGCATGGCAAACCACTCATTTTCTTGCCTGCAGAATCCCCACAGACTGAGGAGCCTGGCGGGTTACGGTCCATAGAGTCCCAAAGAGTTGGATACAACTGAGCGACTAAGCACACTCATACATAAGCCTTTTCATATTTTCCATTTCTCCTTGAGTCAGTTTTGGTACATTGTGTTTCTAGGAATTTGTCCATTTCATCCAGGTTATTTGTCGGTATATAATTATTCCTTTATTTAAATGAGGAATGCTAATGTCCCCCCACTAATTTCTGAGTTTAGGTATTTGCAACTTTTTTTGTCACTCTGGTTATAGGTTTGCCAATTTTGTGGATCTTTTCACAGAACCAGATTTTTATTTTCATTCTCTATTTTTCTATTTTCTCTCCGCTCTAATTTCAATTGTCTTCCTTCTGCTAGCTCTGGGTTGTTTGCTTTTCTTTTTCTAGTTCCTTCAGGTATAGTATTTAGGTTTTTAATATGAAGTCTGTTTTTTTTCTTTCTTGGTTTGTTTAGCTCGATTAACTGTTATTGAGCTATTGTTATTACTGATGCTCTTTAACCAACAGTTGCAAAGTGTGCCACTAGTTTGTGGTTATAAGAGTATATGTGTAGAATTTTTTTTTATTGTGGTAAAATATATATAACCTAAAATTTATCATTTTGACCATTTTAAAAAATGTATAATTGTGTCATTAAGTATATTCATGTTTTTCAACCATTACTGCTTTGTCTTCATGATTTTTCATCCTCCCAAACTGAAGCTCTGTACCTAGCAAACAAAAACTCTCCATTCTGCTTTCCCTTAACCCCAGGTAACCACTATTCTACTTGTTATTTCTATTAATCATTTCAGGTACCTCATATAAGTAGAAGCATACATTATTTGTCCTTCTGTGTCAGATCTCAATATGGAGTTTTAAAGGTTCATCTGTGCTACAGCATCAGAATTTACTCCTTCTAAGCTGAATAATATTCCATTGCATGTATATACAACATTTTATTTATATATTCATCTATTGAAGGACACGTGTTACTATTTTTTGGCTATTGTGAATAATGCTGCTATGAACATTGGTATACAAATATCCTTTTGAGTCCCTGCTTTCAATTCTTCTGGGTATCTACCTCAAGGTGGAATTCCTGGATCATATGGCAGTTGTATGCATACCCACCGGCAATGCACAAGGGTTCCAGTTTCTCCACATCTTTGCCAACACTTGTTATTTTGCTTTATTGGTAGTAGCCATTCTGGGTGTGAAGTGATAGCAATTTGAATTTACTTAATAATTAGTGATGCTGAGCATCTTTTGATGTCCTTATTGGCCATTTGTATATCTCTTTTGGAGAAATGTCTATTACTTTGCCCATTTTTTTTAACTGGATTTTTTTTTTTTCGGTTGTTGATTTGTAGCCCTTCATTTATTCTCATCTTGTGAATATTTTCCTTCATTTTTCAGGATGCCTTTTCATTTTGTTGAGTGTTTCTTTTGCTATGCAGAAAGTTTTAATTTTGATGAGGTTTAATTCATCCATGTTTTTCTTTTGTTGCCTGTACTTCTGGTGTCATAGCCAAGAAATCATTGCCAAATCCACTGTCATGAAGCTTTTCCTCTATATTTTCTTCTAAGTTTTGTGCTCTGTAAACTTGAAAGACTGAAGAGTAAGTTGTAAATAATACAAACTAGATGAAGACTTGAATTGAAGCACATCATTCTAGAGGGAAAAAAAGTCAATATTCAAACTAAAGCAGGTAAAGAAATTTATTGCCACCCATTTGAAAGTACAACTCAAATGAATCGAAGACCAAAAAAAAAAATCATTAAGTTGACATTAAAATATATTGTTACTTGATCAGATTTGTCTTTTGAGGATTTCTCTACTGATAGGTAAAGAAACCAATTAGGGTAAATTTGTTATAAACATTTTTGTGGACATTTTTACAGGCCTCTAAAAAGGTGTTTTATGATAGCCCATCATAAATAAATAATAACACATTACATAATAAAAATCAATTGACCTGCATTTTTTAGCTTGAGCGATGTTCTCCAAAGATCTTACTTTCTCTGCTATATTTTATAAGTATCAAATTGGATATTCCTATTGTGCTACAGTTGCCAAACTGAGCTCAATAGTTTCTTCTGTAGATCAGTTATATCCATTTAAAATACAGGATCCCCTGCATAAGACCAAAATAAGAACAATGATTTTGCTCAAGCATTTGCTAATGTGGCTGTAAAATATTTAAAATTTTTAAACATTTAGCATTTATTTTTAAAATAGTTCCTCCACCTGTTATTTCCATAAGACTCTTTTGTACTCTGCTCCAAAATCACCAAAAAGAGAAAGGGCTCCTACCCCATCTCCTCCCCAACGCTTGCAGCTAATTTGTGTTAGAGTGAGAGTCAGAAAACTTTTTCTGTAAAGAGTCAGATAATAAATATTTTAGGCTTTGCTAGTTATATAAACTCTGTTGTATCTACTCAGTTCTGCTGTTGTAGCATAACCATAGACAACGGTAAATGAATGGGTATGGCTGCATATGACCCAAGGCTATAGTCTGCCAATCCTTGTTTTAGAGTTCAGAAATTAAATCTGCTTATGTAAAATATATAGCAAGATAAATAATAAATTAGGGCCTGAAAGAAAGAAAGGTATAGAATCTAGTCCTTTAGGAAAAACCATCCTAACATGCCTGGAAAGTATTGTCTACTTATATGTATCGACACAGTTTCATTTTTTTTCTTTACCCTGAGGTATTTATTAAGAAAGGGTAATCTGGAGTCCAGTACATGAAACATCTTTGGGGATATATATTATTTAAATAGAAAGTGATAATACTTTAGCATCCAAAGACCCCCCCCAGCTCCCAAATAATAATGACTCTTGGGTAAAAAGCAAGTGCCTGTAGTGTGCCTCCACCATATTGATTGTTAAAGGGCAATAAGTTCTCCCTGGCAGTGATTGCAGCAATTGAAAGTTATATTTTCATATCTTGTATAGGGATGAAATCGTCCAATATTTTTCTTTGCAGCAAGTAAGGTGGTGGGTGAAGACTCAGAAAATGGATTATCAGGTGAGCTTTCTGTACATGTAACTGGATCCAAAATTCGTAGAACCTAAGGAAAATAAGAGGTAATGTTATATACACAGCAGGGACTACAAAAGTCCTTGGCTTACTAATATGTAACTACTCATATGTTCTCTTTCATATGTAACTACCATAAAAAGTAAGATCTGAATGATGAATTTGACTCAAGAACTCACGCTTTTTCTCAAAAAGCTCTGAATTTGACAATGATGTCTAGTTGTTATATTACCTAGGTTACCTATTTTTAAAAATAAAGAAATGTTCTCATGCATATTGATGAAAATATATGAAAACATAGAAGAAAATAAATTGATATGGTTATATCAATTTTACCATAAGTGATACTCATTTTTATCCTTAATCAAAATATACTTATTACCTTTCTCCTTCAGGCTTTCATTGAACTGCTCGAAACTGGAATTCTACCTTTATTCTTCTATTGAAATGTATTTCAAAGTTTTTGATCATTTACTTGTCAAATCAATGGCTTTTCATTTCTTTTTTTTCTAATTTACATGCAATATTTTATGTTAAAAATCATGTTTTTGTTTCTTGGATTCATGAACATCATACACTGTCAATTCTTCTGCTCTGAATTTTCTATTCCATTTCATTTTCTGAGACCCACAACTGGAGGACATCTTGGTTTGAAAAAAATTCTCTGGTTAAGGGCAAGGATAACATGGCTGGCTCATAGTTCCTGTTTCTCATTTTCATATTCTCCTAACCATCTTCATGGGGCCTCCCTGGTGGCCTAGCAGTAAAGAATCTGCCTACAATGTAGGAGATGTGGGTTTGATCCCTGGGTCAGGAAGATCCCCTAAAGAAGGAAATGGCAACCTATTCCAGTATTCTTGCCTGGGAAATGTCATGGACAGAGGAGCCTTGGAGGCTACAGTTCATAGGGTCGCAAAAGAGTTGGGCATAACTTAGCAACTAAACAATGACAACCATCATCATATGATGAGTATGAGTCACCGTGCAAAGGAGATTGGCAGTGGAATTAGAAGGGAACTGGGAAAAGCAGTGTGCAAAGGAGCTTTCTCTTCTATGTAAGGCTTATCAAAACAGCTTTCAGAAATGGTCAAGATGTCTGTTTCCCTAGCTCTCATATTGTCCAACAGGATTTTTTCCTTCTAAGTTACCAATGTACCCAAGGAGCCACAACTAATTAAAAAATGTCCTGGCATCATTTAAAAGCTACCATTCCATTTCCATACCTCTGTTTTTCTAAAGGATTATTGCTTCTTCAATTTAGTTTTTTATATTCTTCTGTTTTTATGGAGCTTGGTTAGATGCTAAAGGACAGAGATAAAGGGCTTATCTTAAAGCCGCTTATAAACTGAGAAGGGGAAATAAGAAAGATACCCCTATTTTCTATATTTGTAATTACATTATCTATCTTTAGAGAGAAACAAAATGCCAAATGAATACAGTTAAAGGAGACTGAGATACAAATAGGATAAAAGATTTCCAGATTTTAGCCTGAAAGTGATAAAGATTTTAAGCTGATTTTAAATGCTTTATCACTCTGTACACAGCTGGTAGATAAGAGAAGGGGTGGGAACCAAATCAGACAATGGGAATAAGAGAAAGGGAGTTTAATGCAATAATTTAGCTAAGAAAGGTTGATCTTGAAGCAATGCGGCTGAAAGGTCTAAGAGACACTGAGGGAGGACGACTATTGGTTTTGTTCCTGAGAGGGTGGATAAAGGACTCGAAGAGGAGGAGGTAAACCAAAACCAAGCCCTGAGGCTACCCACCATTGTATGGTGATATAGAATGGTCAGAGTAAAGGGAAAAGTATGGAGGGTGAAAGGTTACATCAGCCAGGGGAAGCAGGTGTTTCAAGATATCAGAAGTAGTTAATTATACCAGACGCTACTCGCTACTCGCAGCAACCGAGTGGGCAGCAACACAATTTCCCAACAAAAAGAATAGAAAAGGAGAAATAATTTTGGATAATGTTATTTTCAAGGACTGATTCATTCAGTAAATAGCTGAACACCTACTATGTATAAAGAATTACGCCAGACTTAAGGAAACATAGTGCCCATCTTTGAAGAGCTTACAGTTTGGGAGGCGGAGAATCAAACTGCAATGTATCATGATAAAGAGCTATACTAGATTTATGTAAAAGATGAACTGGAAGCCTAGAGGAAGGAAAATCTAGGTTTGCCTGAAGGAATCAGGGAAGGCTGATTCTTAAAGGCATTGTAGTGGTTGGGCAAGAAGAGAGATTGTTGGGAGGCCGTCTAGGCAGAGGGAAAGCATGTACAGAGGCGTGAGATGCAGTGTCCTGCCTGTGGAATGAAAGTGGTTGACACAGCCGGGAGGTGAGGTGCAGGAGGAGGCACACTTGGGAAATGCTCCAAGGGAAGGGGGGCTGCAATAATGATTAATGAAAGGCCTTCTATACAATATGAAGTAATTCAGATTCAGTAACGAGGGAGACTGGGAGTCCTCTGAACGCGAGTACCAAGATGATGGGATTGACATTTGTGAAAGAACACTCTGGCAGCAGAGGATGGCTGGAGGTAAGTAAAAAAGCAAGGGAGGGATACTGGTTCAGAGGCCACTGTACAGTCTGGACTGGCAATCCGGTGTCTACACTTGGCAGAGAGAATAAATTAGAAGATACTGACAGGACTCATAAAGGCAACAGGTTTAGGGGATGAAGGATATAATAATAAAAATGATAGCTACTATTTATTGAGAAATTACTATATTGGAAGTACCTATATTGGAAATGGCTACAGGCTTTATATGTATTATTTTATGGAATCCTCAAAACATTCAGTGTAGTAGGTACAGTTCGCTAAGCTAGGAAATGCAGGAGAAGAAACGGGTTATTTTTCTTTTTTTCCCCCCCTAGAATGGGAATACAAATACAAAAGCAAGAGGTTGTTCTATTTTTAGCTGTCTATGGGCCGAGCTGATGGAGATGTCCAGCTGAGTATGTGTCTTATTCTAGAAAAAGAAAGTCTCAGCTGAAGAAGTCACAAGCATAAAAGCTATGGGGATTAGCTAATTGTAGTCCCATAATGATACAGACAGTCAACTATGTGAGGAAAGGCTCAAGAGTGGGCACAAGAAGAGGATTCCTCTTCCCCCCACCAAATACTGAGAATGAACAGTCACAGCAGTAGCAAAAAATTGGGAGAGTATGACAGCTTCAGAAACTGAGGGAGTTCAAGTAAAATGTGACAAAGTACTTAAATATTCATGGCCTTTGCGAGTCCTTTTTGAGGACAGTGGAGCTGGATGTCTATTGAGATAAGCAATGGCAGGAGTTGAGGAAGGGAGGTATGTAAGTAGAAATAAATATGAACTGCTTGTTCCAGATTGTTGGTTGTGAAGGGAAGGAGGTAAGACCATACGTAAAGAACTGAAGATAGAGGGAGCAGTTTTCTTTTTAGATGGAAGACACTTGGACATGTTCTTAAGTCAAAAGGAAAGCGTCAGCAGAAGAAGCACCTGTTAGTGGGAGGCCTGTGAGCCTGGGGGAATATGCTATGCTTTGGAGAGCCAAAGACACTTTTCCAGTAACAGAAATATATGTAAGGTTGAAGGCCACACAGCTAGGCTTTGAGAGACCAAGCTGGGACCTGGAGGGAGTTTTCTGCCTCTACCCTCTTTTTGCTCTGTGAATGAGGAACCAAACTAATCTACTGAATCTGAGGTACGAGTTGGATGGGTATAGAAACCAAGAGGGCAAGCAGCTGAACTAAGATAGGAATGGCCATCTTTAAAAACAATTACACTTTTTTCTCCTAGAGTTTGAGAAAATTAAGCTCAGAGGAGGAAATAATTTTCTCCGAGATTACTAGCTCATTAGCATGAGAATGAAGTTTTGATTCCATTATTTCCTAACTCCTAGTGCCAAGCACTTTTCATTATAACATGTAAGAGAACAGTCTTAGAGGTTATACAGATCATGAAAGAGAAATAGTTTACCGTTTCAGCCATTTTTTCTGCTGGAGTACTGCAGAATTCAACTGTTGATGGAACCTTTTTTTGACCATTAGTGCCAACATTTCCCAGAAGATGAGAATTTACTGCTTTTGCCAATTTGTGATTTGTTAATGCTAGTTCTGCTGTGCTGTGAGGTTTCCCGCTAGGGTAGTAAGTTTGCTCCCTTCCCCACTGCAAAGAGACCAAGAGCTCCTCCAGCAACCTGCAGCAACACAGAACACTGAACATTAGTAAGAGGATAAAATATAAAAATCAAGAATGCTGAGAAACATGTTTCTGAAATCATATAGTTTCTTTCTCCTCTTTCTCTCAAGGGTTCAATAAACCAGGAAGTCTGGTAAAATAAGTCAGATTACAAAAAGCACTTAAACTGATTTTATGTTTATCTGGAAATCAACAAACAGTACCTTGTTAGTTCTCTTATTTTAGTACAGGTAAAATATACTCAGGTAGTACTCTTCCCTGGAAAATCCCATGGACGGAGGAGCCTGGTAGGTTGCAGTTCATGGGGTTGCGAAGAGTCAGACACGACTGAGCGACTTCACTTTCACTTTTCACTTTCATGCATTGGAGAAGGAAATGGCAACCCACTCCAGTGTTCTTGCCTGGAGAATCCCAGGGACAGGGAGCCTGGTGGGCTGCTGTCTATGGGGTCACACAGAGTTGGACACAACTGAAGTGACTTAGCAGCAGTAGCAGCAGCAGTATTATAGAACTATTTAACTTGTGCATTTATTGAGATGCTTATATAGTAGGTGTATATGTATATATGTATGTGTATGCATATGTGTATGTATATGTTATGTGGGTGCATATATGTATGTATATAATAATTTTTTTGTATTTCATTGGTTGAGTTTTAAATGATAAACCAACCTATAATTCTTGGGGGTAAAACCTCCATGGCCATGATGTATAAAGCTTTTTATATATTGTTGGATTTGAATCACTAAAAATCTATTAAGGATTTTTGCATCTATATTCATTATAGACAGATATTGGCCTGCAGTTTTCTTGTAATGCCTCTGTATCATTTTGGTATCAAGATGATGCTGGCCTCATAAAATAAGCTAGAAACTTCTTTTATTTTCTAGTATAAATTTGGTTTTATTTTTTCCTTAGATGTTTGTTGGTATTTACCAGTTGATCCACGTAGGCCTGGAGTTTCCTTTATTAGAAGGTTTTTAACTACAAATTAAATTGCTTTAATAGGTCAGGGATATTCAGGTTATCTGTTCTTGAGTATTCTAGCAGTCCGGGTCTTTTAAATAGATTGTCCATGTAAGCTGTTGAACTGATTAGAAAAGAGTTGTTCTTAGCATCTCCTATTATCTTATGACTATAGACTCTATAGTGTACCCCTTTCCTTCTCATGCTGTGTATCTTTTTTTTTCTTTTTCCCCTGATTGTACTGCCTGGAGGTTTTGTAAATTTATCCTTTCAAACAACCAGTGTTTGGTTTTCTATTTCATTTACTTCTGCTCTCATCCTTTCTTTCCTTCTGCTTAATTTGCCCTGTTTCTTAAAAAGGAACACGTGTACACCNACTATTTAACTTGTGCATTTATTGAGATGCTTATATAGTAGGTGTATATATATATATGTATGTGTATGCATATGTGTGTATGTATATGTTATGTGGGTGCATATATGTATGTATATAATAATTTTTTTGTATTTCATTGGTTGAGTTTTAAATGATAAACCAACCTATAATTCTTGGGGGTAAAACCTCCATGGCCATGATGTATAAAGCTTTTTATATATTGCTGGATTTGAATCACTAAAAATCTATTAAGGATTTTTGCATCTATATTCATTATAGACAGATATTGGCCTGCAGTTTTCTTGTAATGCCTCTGTATCATTTTGGTATCAAGATGATGCTGGCCTCATAAAATAAGCTAGAAACTTCTTTTATTTTCTAGTATAAATTTGGTTTTATTTTTTCCTTAGATGTTTGTTGGTATTTACCAGTTGATCCACGTAGGCCTGGAGTTTCCTTTATTAGAAGGTTTTTAACTACAAATTAAATTGCTTTAATAGGTCAGGGATATTCAGGTTATCTGTTCTTGAGTATTCTAGCAGTCCGGGTCTTTTAAATAGATTGTCCATGTAAGCTGTTGAACTGATTAGAAAAGAGTTGTTCTTAGCATCTCCTATTATCTTATGACTATAGACTCTATAGTGTACCCCTTTCCTTCTCATGCTGTGTATCTTTTTTTTTCTTTTTCCCCTGATTGTACTGCCTGGAGGTTTTGTAAATTTATCCTTTCAAACAACCAGTGTTTGGTTTTCTATTTCATTTACTTCTGCTCTCATCCTTTCTTTCCTTCTGCTTAATTTGCCCTGTTTCTTAAAAAGGAACACGTGTACACCTGTGGCGGATTCATGTTGATGTATGGCAAAACCAATACAGTATTGTAAAGTAAAATAAAGTAAAATAAAAATAAATAAAGAAAAAAAGGGAAGGTTAGCTTATTGATAAGACCTTTTTTTCCTTTCCTACAATAAGCATTTAAAGCTATAGCTTTATTAATTCCCTCTAAACACTGCTTTAGTTGCCTCCCACAAAATCTGATATTTTGATATATTTGTGTTTTCATTCTTCTAATGTCCTCTATAATTTTCTCTTGAATTTTACTTATTTAATTTGTAAGAAATAAATTATATTAAAGTATAAAGTGTTTTTAAGGAAGACTCTCAATTTTGACAGTTTTGGTGCATATGGACATAAAATTAAGCTCTCATACTGTAGAATAGTTCTCAAAAAGATCTCCCTCCAAAGTAAAGTCCGGTGCACTTTTTGGCTTCTACCAAAGTCTACAAAACTGCTATAACTATAACCCAAAACTACTTTTAAATGCAAAAATTTCTTCCACTATAGATATAACTAATCTCTCCCCATTAAGAATATAAGAAGCATGTCTTCTTTTTTTTCATTCTTTCTCCTTTCCCTGGGCAGCTGTTTTAAAATGCTACTCAAAGTATATGCTCAGTGAATTAATAAATGTAGAAATACGAAATAACTATAACAATAACAAAAATTGCAGGAGAAAGTAGAAGGGCTCAGAATGTAAACAAGTGCCATACTTCTGCGTAGCTATCATTTCCTGACGAAACTGTTCCCGTTCACTCAGGAGATCTTGTATAGCGCTCTGTGCATCACGGTTCTGACGCTGCAGAACTGCTCTGGAGTTGGTTAACTCATCTGCCATAACCCTGGAAAAGATAAAAATCTTACATATAAATTCTCAGACAGTGTTAAAAAGTTAATATACTACCTCTGTGATTGTCATTTTTAAAAACTTACAAAAAGATTTACCACTGTCAAATTACTTCTCAGTTTTTAAACCTTCAGTTCAGTCAGTTCAGTCACTCAGTCGTGTCCGACTCTTTGAGACCCCATGAACCGCAGCACGCCAGGCCTCCCTGTCCATCACCAACTCCCAGAGTCCACCTAAACCCATGTCCATTGAGTCGGTGATGCCATCCAACCATCTCATCCTCTGTCGTCCCCTTCTCCTCCTGCCCTCAATCTTTCCCAGCATCAGGGTCTTTTCCAATGAGTCTGCTCTTCGCATGAGGTGGCCAAAGTACTGGAATTTCAGCTTCAACACCAGTCCTTCCAATGAACACCCAGGACTGATCTCCTTTAGGATGGACTGGTTGGATCTCCTTGCAATCCAAGGGACTCTCAAGAGTCTTCCCCAACACCACAGTTCAAAAGCATAATATTTAAAATGCATAACATAGCATAAAAAGCATAACAATTAAAATATCTGTTTACAAAACGACAAAACAGTGTTTTAACTTTCCTGTATAGTGACTTTGGAATGTACTTCAGTCTTACTCTAGATTAATCAAATTTTGGAAGAAAAATAACATTAATTGTTCTCAAATAGAGAAAATTTTAGAGAAAAACAAAAGTTATTTTTCTACCACTCATTAACCTTTTGACGTTAGAAAAACATTAAATATAGAAAGGTTTATATAAAAGGAAAACAGAGTCGTCTTGTCCAGCAGCCCAGCCCCTCCTTTTATAATCAGTAATCAATAAAGTAACCAATATATTTTTCTAGGAAAAAATAACATATGTATATCAGCATAAAAGTATGTACAAAAATAAATATATTAATTTTATTTACAAAAAGGAATTATCTGATACAAACTTTTCTGTAGTTCACTTTTTCACCTAATAATTTACCTTGATGATTTTTTTCATAGTAGCATAATATATAGAGCCATTTCATTTCCTTTTTGGTTAAAAAAAAAAGCTTCATGTTTTCTGATTGGATGTAGCAAAATGTATTTAACAATTCTCTAGTGATAGAACTGAAGCAAAATTTTAAAGTACTTTTATTCAGTTGAAAAATCTTACAACTAAAATTAAAGTCTCAGACCAGAGTAACCACTGAATTCCTTAAAATGAAAACAGTTCTGATGTTAAAAGATTAAATCAACTAAAATATCAATAAAGTTTGGTTTCACTATTATTGTCCTCAAAGTATTACTATTAACATTGATCAGAATGTTTAATAAGTTACATATTGTAGTAATCTGTAAAATGCATGCAAGATTTGCTTAAGCTCTTCAGTAAAAATGAACTTATTCATTCTAAGCCAATAAACAGTAAATTCATTTCTCCAAATACATCCTTTATTAGTACAATTAGAAAACAAGGTTTTTAACAGTAATCAATTATTAGAAAGTGTCACTGATATTAAGACATAAAGAAATAACTTTCTAAAAACATATTCATTACAATCAGTGGTTCTTAAGGTACAGACTGGAAACCTTTAGTGTTTGTGAGAAACTTCCAAATGATTAAATTTAAATCAATGTTATTAAACATATTATATGTGAAGCACTGAGCTAAACGCTGAAAATACACAGATGGATAACACCCAGATTCTGTTCTCCAGTAACTCAAAGTTGGAAGGAGGGGATGAACAGAAAATTGTAACATATAAGAGACCTTCCCAACTACCACTGTGTTCATGGGCCTGGGGGTTATAAGGGCCTAACGTTCTCACCTCTACTGGAGGGGTAGCCTCTTCCAGTATGCCATGCAGATTATTATCACTTTCTATTTGTGCATGGAAAGAAAAAGGTTGGGAAACTATTATGATGTAGTTAAATGAGCAATGAGAACAGAGTCTGAGGGACAAAATAAAACATTTTGGAGTGGCAATGATATGGGAGTTTTTAGAGAGAACGTGGGGAAAAATCTTTTAAAAATTTAAATATTTATTAGCTGCCCAAGTTTAGTTTTGTTTTGATCTTAATGTAGTCAGAGTGATGTCCACTACAAAAGAGTAACTCAGAACTCTGGAATGAGGGAGTAGCTTTATGCTAGCACTTTTCCATGTAGGGAGACTATGTGACCATCCAGAGGAGGGCAAGTCCATCTCTTAAATCATGTATGAGTTAATTTGACAATCTCAGTTAGAAATTTTCACACTACAATCCAGTTTTTTTTTTTTTTGCATTAGAGGGTCAACAAATCTGATGAGCAAAAAATAGGAAATGAATTACTGTTTACTGTATGACCATCCAGAGGAGGGAGAGTCCACCTCTTAAATAATGTATGAAGTAATCTGACAATCTCAGTCAGAAATTTTCACACTACAATCCATTTTTTTTTTTTTTTGGCATTAGGAGGGTCAACAAATCTGGCAGATCAAAAACTAGGGAATAAAATAGAAAATACCTGCTTGCGAGGAATTTACTTCGCCACACATCACACTGTATCGACATCCGTTCTAACTGTTCAGAAAGCTGAGCAATGTTTCTACCCAGGGCTTCATTTTCTAAAATAAGCTGATTTTTCTCACGGGCTACACGTTCAAAGTGATACTGAAGGTCATCCCCAACAGAAGCCACCAGCAGCTTTTTTAACTCACGATTGACCTGGAAGAAATTATGACCAATACAACCTCAAAATAATGCCAGTGAGTTCAATGTAGCAAAATGAACAGGAAAGAAACTGCTTCATATGTAATTTGGACCTCCATTACTACAAGTACATATCAAAAAGGGATATCAAATAGTTAAGTTTCATAATATATAAATACCATGTCTGTATCTCTATTAATCTATAGTCCATGTGGTTATAATTTGAGCCTCTTAAGAGTACAAATCATTATCATAAAAATTACAAACTGCCTCTTGTCAACACTTAAAAAGGCAAAAAATTAAACTGAACCAATAAATTTTGCTCAAAAGTATGATAGTGTTTTATAAATCTTTTTCAACATTTAAAAACTGGTTTCTTTGTGCCCTAGGATTTTTAAGAATTTAACCAAAGAAAGCAATTCAAGATGTCTATAATCATGTTCTTCACATTGTTATCAAAAATGAAACAAAATTAAAAACAATGTCCAATAAAAGGTATTGATATGTGGTATAGTCATTGAAAAACACTGTTGCTATTAATAATGATATTTTAATAGAATATCTTGAGACATAGGAAAATATTAACAACTAAAAAAGGTAAATTACAAGGTAAAAATGAACTCAATATGTATAATTATGCATTTATAGCTGGATGGTATTTATAGGTGATACTCCTTCATTGTTTTTTCTGTATTTTCTAAGATGTTTACAAATAAATATGTACTAGTTTTAAAATTTCAAATTATTTAAAATATATTATTAAATACATTAGAAACATATTTGGATAAGAGTAACCGTGGTGTCACTTGTAAAGACTAACCTCTAGTAGAAAGATGTATAACCTAACAGAAACAAAGTGGGCAGTGGCAAGGCAGTATTTACTAAGATGTAAAGATTAAAAACGATGAACTTTTTTTTTTATAGCCTTTAAACTTTACGTTTTAGCAAATACTTCCTTACCGCTCCTCACTTTGTTTTTCTGTTAGTCACCTGATGTGAAGAGCCAACTCACTTGGAAGATACCCTGACGCTGGGAAAGATTGAGGGCAGGAGGAGAAGGGGGCGACAGAAGAAGAGATGGTTGGATGGCATCTCTGACTCAATGGACATGAGTTTGAATAAGCTCTAGGAGACGGTGATGAACAGGGAGGCCTGGCCTGTTGCAGTTCATGGGGTTGCAAAGAATTGGACACAGCTTAGTGATTGAACAGCAACAACAGAAGTTTAAAGAAAGTAAATCAAGCAATATAGGTCATTTCCAATTTGCAATGAAGATACCAATACTGACTCCACAATTTTCTTTATTCTAAGTATTATTTATACATAGAAAAACTACTTGGAATTTATGGATTCTTAAAGGAAGGATTACTAACTAGTTGATTTGGTTAATCTCTGGCCTGTGAGTTCTTAACTGTAACCTCCTTAATAACTTATAGGTGGTCTTATACAATGTACAAAGTACCTTACATGTCATCTTCAACCATATTTAGAATATAAGTTCCCAATATAAACTAATTCTAGTAAGAGGCACTAAGAGAATGGGAAATTTAAGAGGAAGCCTTTTGGAGTAATGACAAGTTATAATGAACATTCTAAGAGGAAATATATTTTATTCTATATTTATAACATTCTCTATGTTCATTCTAACATGCAGGCTTAGAAGGCCCAGGTGTACGGAGCCAGTGTCATTAAAGCTATGAAGGCTGGTCTTACCTCTGACTGTACTCTGAGCTGGTTTGAAAGGCCTTCTTTATCCTGTAGCAATCTCCTTTCAGAGTTCTTGAGCTTTTCCAGTGTATTCTTTACCTCGGACAGTTCCTTTCTGGGTTCTATGACTCCCTCTGGCTGGCCAAGGAGTTCTCCTTTATGATGTCCCAGAGACTTAACCTTTGCATTTTTGTAGGGGATATTATGGGTTATAGCGGCTTTGGGAACTAATATTCTTACAGCTTCGACTTCCACGGCTTTTTCAGCGAGAATCTTCCCTAGCTGAAGAACTCCTGGGCTCTCTGATGGGACTGCTTTCTTTCGTGGACTCTGAAGGATGTGATGTGCTATAGGTTGGATTCCAGGAGTAACTTCAATAGATTTAGGTGGCTCCTCAGTTTCCATTCCATCTCCCGCTCCTCGGATTGGGGATGGAGTAAGGATGACTGTAGGATGGAAAACAAAACATAAGCTATCTGCTGAAAAGAAATGCCAGGAAATGCCAAGATATACTTTGCCCTACATTCAGAATTCCTGGCATTGAGGAAAAAAGAAAAAAATTTGAATAAAAATTAAATTTCAAAACAATCCTGTGTCTACAAAGGATGAACGAAGTCTTATAGGTTCAAACCTTTCTTAAGTAAATGGTTCCTCTCTTGGTAGAAACTGCAAGAGTTTTGGAATCAAGGTATTTGGTTCCCACTTCTACTTCCTAGTATGCTGTGCTGTGCTGTGCTCAGTCGCTTCAGTCGTGTCCAACTCTTTGCGACCCTATGGACTATAGCCTGCCACACTCCTCTGTCCATGAGATTCTCCAAGCAAGAATACTGGAGTGGGTTGCCATGCCCTCCTCCAGGGGATCTTCCTGATCCAGGGAACAAACCCACGTTTCCTGTGTCTCCTGCATTGCAGGCAGAATCCTTACTGCTGAGCCACCGGGGAAGCCCACTTCCTAGTATATAAGTGAAAGTGAAGTCGCTCAGTCATGTCCGACTCTTTGCAACCCCATAGACTGTAGCCTGCCAGGCTCCTCCATCCATGGGATTTTCCAGGCAAGAATACTGGAGTGAGTTGCCATTTCCTTCTCCAGGAGATCTTCCTGACCCAGAGATTGAACCCCAAGTTGTAGGTCTCCCTCACTGTAGGCAGATGTTTTACCGTCTGAGCCACCAGGGAAGTCCTACTTCCTAGTATAATCCTAGGTAAATAATGTAACTCTCTCTGAATCTCAAGTTCCTAATCTGAAAAGTGGAGATAGTAACAAATATGTACTAAATATGCTACAAGGTTGGGGTAAGAAAGACTATAGTAAGATCAAATGCCTGGCACATTGTGGACACTCAATAATCTTAGTTAAATATAAAAATAAATGTAGGCTATGTACATACCGACTTGAAAGTGTCTATCTCAGAACAGACTCACTTGTTTGTGAACTCTTAGCAAAGAATGCTTCACAAAATATCCAACTGAACTACTCTCTCTCCTAGGCCTCTAATCAGGCCTCTGTTTCTGCTATTTCTTATTCTTTTAGATGGCTTCTTCCACCATTTACTGTGATTCTAACTTATCCCTTTAAGAAGCCAGCTTAAACTCTACTCTGCATTAAAATTTTTCAACTTTTAGCCTATACTCTGAATGCCTGTGCTACTTACTATCTCGACACTCAGTGTGAATCTTAATCATGATCCATGATTATCATTTATGGGTTTTATTATATGCTAAATCTCACTTTCCCAATAAGTCTGATAAACACTCTGTGGCCAGGCACCATGCCCTAACCAAATGGAAGGAGCAGGACATTATAGAAATGCCACGGACTCTGGGATTAGCCAGATCTGGTTCTTAGTCCTATTTCCACCACTGCTTCCTGTATAATCCTGTACAAAACCCTGAATATTATTTGAGCTTCAGTTTTAGCCTCCATGAAATGGATTTAACAGTACATCTAGGGTACTGTTCAATGAAAGAAATGGCAAGTAACAAATAACCAACGTTTATAAAGACTCAGCACATGCCAAACACTATTCTAAATACTTTACATGTAAGTACTTTATTCTTAAAATCACCCTTTGAGGTAGGTGTAATTAGCTCTCCTTTACAGATGAAGAAAATGAGACACAAAGATGTCCAGGAACTTTCCCACAGTCACGCCACCCAGCTTGTAAGTAGAGGATATTATCATCGTTGTTATTCAGTTGCTCAGTCATATCTGATTCTTTGTGACTGCTTGGACTGCAGCATGCCAGGCTTCCCTGTCCTTCACTAGGGTTAGGGTTAGGGCCTTGACTACTGTACACACTGCCCCCTTCAAGTGTAGAAACTGTCTTGCACAGAAGTAAATGCAGATAAATGATAGCTCCCATCCCCCTTCCTCTGAAACACTTAATACAATGATGCACATGTCTACTAATTTGCTCAATTGAAATAAATTATCTCCTCTCATATAAACCAAACCTGACTAGTCATCCTTAGCTCAGATAGTCTTTGGAAGGCAGCTACGCTCACTACTATACTACCATTGCTCCAGTCAAAGAACAAATAGTTTGTTTCTTTTCTATTTTACCTTATCTCAAATTAAGCAGTTTCACTGAGTCATCTTTCTCCAAAAAAGGGCTACTTTCACTAACTGATTCAAGAAAATAAGTGGTTTAGAGCTTAGAAAGAACTGAGAATCTGCAAGGATGAGAAATGTTGCAAGCCTCAAAGAGAAGGGTAGAATGATTCCTAACTGACACAGAATTCCTGAATTAGTAAACTCACTAACATTCCTGTGAGCAACAAGTGAGATTCCTTGCCATTTTAAAAGTCCAGAATACATTTGAGAAAATGGAGGCCAAAACCTAGGAATGGTAATGACAGTTAGTTTTATTCACTTTACTATGTGCCAAGGACTCAGTTCTACTAAGTCCTTCAGATGCATCAGTATCATTTGGTTTTACAAGTCTCATGACTTTGCACAATAGTACCCATTTTGCAGACAGAAGCAGAGGCAATGAAAGGTTAAATAGCTTGTCCAAATCATCAGTGTCAAACTAGGATTTCAGTCCAAATATGAATCCAGAACTAATATGTTAATTGGTCTGGGAAAGTGTATTAGTCCCTTGGTCATGTCCAACTCTGTGACCCATGGACTGTACCTCACTAGGCTCCTCTGTCCATGAAATTCTCTAGGCAAGAATACTGGAATGAGTAGCCATTCCCTTCTCCAGAGGATCTTCCCAACCCAGGGATTGGACCTGGGTCTCCTGCATTGCAGGCACATTTTTGGGTCTTCTCACAAACCAAAACTATTGCACCTTATCAGCCTAAACTTACTGCCTCTCTTGACAGCCCTGTTAGGTTGCAGAAGCCCACAGAATTTATATAACAGTTATAGCAAGCTTAAAAAAAAATGCAGATTGGACCCTTGAATGATTTCCCATTACTCTCAGAATAAAGACCAAGATCCTCACCATGGCCTACCTGGCCCTCGGTGATCTAGTCCCCTGCTTAACTCCTGGGTCTCAACTTTATGCTGTTTACTCCCTTAGATCCTAAGTTCCAGCCTTATTTGTTTTCTTTTAGTGTCTCAATAGGAGTAGACGCCTTCCTCTTCCTCTGCAAACATTTCTTATTGGAATATTCTTCTTAACTTCCTCCTCCTGACTCACCTTTTGAATCTCCATTCAAATTTTCTGAAGGGAACCCTTTCTCTAGTCTTCCAAGATTATATGCTTCTACAGCAAAGACCATGCCTTTCTTTTTACCATTTATCAAAAGAGTTAACTGACATTTTGTTCAGTGTAATTAGAAATACACTGTTTTTGCCTTCCACTGGAGGTCGGGACTATGTGCCTTGTGTTTACTGCTGTATTCTTGGTAAAATGCCTTGTACCTAAGACTCTCTGAGGAACAATTAATGCATGACAACAAGGGGAAAAGCATGAGCACACGTAATAGTGGTGATGATGATACACTTCAGAGTTTATCATTAAGGGGAGAAAAAGCTTAATTAATACAATAAAACATAATTCTGCCTTTTATTCTCTTATGCTAAAGTTCTACAAAGTTATATCACTATACTCCAGAACTATTTTTTCATTTAACAGATTTTTGTAGAGTTTTTTGTAAGTATGTAGTAATGGACAAGGAATTCCAAGTTATGTTCATTAGACAAGAGGTAGAATGACATCTGAGCTATAATTAAGGTGTTCTACTTAATAAAATATTTTATAGTAGAATAAACTATTTGTCATTTCTGTATTAAGTGTTAACTAAGATACTTGGGCTTTTGGACTAACTCTACTTTCAAAAAGGTGAAAAAAGGAATACTTCAGAAAGCAAAAGGGTTTTGCAGTTAATTCATGCACGTTAGCATGGAGGACAATTCCCCCCAAAATGAACTGTTTATAAAGGCCTGTCCCCATGCTCTCAAAATCTGGTTTTAAGTTTGTCTAACTGTACCTAGTACAAATTTAATCTTGTCACTCAGACATTCTGGCATTTAAGAAGTAATGCAGAACCACGAATTAACTACAGAGTAATAATTTAAAAGACCACAAAAAGACACACTAGAGTTATACCATTCAGGCCCACTGAACCTGAAGAAATAAAATTAAATATGATTTCTAAGCAAGTCATAACATTGTTGAGTTGGAATTTTAGGTAATGAAGATTCAAGATTAATGAAGGTTAAAATGGTTAATGCTAAATTTAAAAGGCAAAGAAACATTAATGGGTACTTAGAAATCTTTTTACAAAATGTGTTATAAAACTCCAATCAATAAATTGAATCAACTTTGTTCAAACTCAGTTTACACTTAACTTTATTTAAACTGTTCTACTTACTCAAGCATTTGTGAGAACCAAAGCTGTACCGTGTATCACATGGCACCTCCCCCTTTTTAACATCTATACTTTAACTAATGTGCACAGGCAAGGAGACAGCTTGGGGAGCCAAGGCTTTATGTTTTCTCACCTGGTAACTTACTTTCATAATTCTGTTTTTCCTGTGACACACATAGAAGCCTTTATTACATATGCACTAGGCCCAACCCAGGGCATATTCAGGAGCAATTACCTTTGGTCTGGTGGGAGGACAACGAACTACTGTACAAGCTCTGTAATTATGAGCAATGTTTGAGTAAAATATCAACAACCCCTTTCCATTCTTTGAAGGGAACCAACAAAACAATTCTTCAATTATTCATCAATATTAATTTCTACTTGTGATCACTTATCAAAGAATGAAAACATATCTAAGGTTTACGGCTCATTCCTTCTGCCTTCCTCCCAAATTGGTGACATGCAGGGAAAGAACAAATATTCTAAAATAGGGGTTGGCAAACTTTTTCCATAGAAAGCCAGATAATATTTTAGGGTTTGTGGACCATGAGGCAAAATTAACAATATTATATAGGAATTTATATATGAAGAGAAAAAACAAAATTTTAATGATGAAATTCAAATTATAATAACAATAAAAGTGTGTTTTTTTGTAATATAGATCTAATAATGAAAAGAACAGTTCTTTTTATTTGGGATGTGTGTTTGCATGTATGCTCAGTCATGTCCAACTCTTTGCGGCCCCATGGACTGTAGCCATCAGGCTCCTCTGCACATGGTATTTTCCAGGCAACTATACTGGAGTGTGCCATGCCCTACTCCAGGAGATCTCCCCGACCTAGAGATGGAACCCTCACTCTGGCATTTCCTGCACTGGCAGGCACCTGGGAAGCCCTTTTATTTGGGTTAAACACTAGGCTTAAGTGGGATTCAAAGTTAGTGTTCCCTATTATCAAACAGATTGCAAATATTCTCAGAAGGCCTAAGATCCCTAATTTGCCAACCCTTGCTCTAAAATACTGAGGCAAATTTGCTGTAGCAGAAACTAGTTGAGACACCCACATTATTATGTTATAGCCCTTATTCTTTCTGCCCATTCAGCCTGTCTCCCTACAGATGTTTTGGTCTCTCTCTCTTTCTTGCCTAACTGCACCCCGAGAATGACTGCCCTCTCACTAAAGCTGTGCAAAGCACATGATGTCTAGAAAGCACCTGATGTCAAGAAAATGCTCCTGTCCTCTGTGAGCATTCTTCATTCCAGAAAGGAGGCCATACAACGATAACCTTGAGGATCATGGGAACCAGTTCTAGACCCACCTGATGCCAGTGCTAATGATCTTAATTAATGTCTCCCTGAGGAAAGAATGTAAGACAATATCAGCCCTGATCCTTATCTACAGCCCTATTTTCCACTCTGAAACTGTAAGACCCCTTGCCATCCCTCAGGAAAGGGACAGTCTAGACAGCATTAGCCTGCTGTGGCCCTCTTTGCCTGGCAAAGTACTGGGTTGCCCCAAGGCTCCTTGGGTACTGTAACATCTTATAGGAAAACCAGAATAAACCTCTTGGCCAGCCCAATAACAAAGCTACTCTTTGCTCCTCCTCCGAAACTCTGTCTTCATGTTTCTATTCGGCACTGGTGAGCAGAGGCTAAGTTTTTGGCAACAAAAGAACATCATTTTATAGTTTGTTATTAAAAAGACATTTCTCCTTTTTTCATAAAACTGTCAGTCTATGAAGACAGATACTCAAAGTCAGCAGGATCGTATAGGGGAAAGAACACTGGACTCTGAGTCAAAAACTTAAGTCTCTATTGCCACTTATTATATGACCTTGGGCAAACCATTTAACTTGCACATACTCCCACCCCTGCAACCCCCACAATCCCTATATCCTACAGTGCTTTCAGAATAATGAAAACACAAGAGTATTTTTCTCCTGTAGATGAAATTTCTGAGAGATCCTTAGGGAAGGGACTGCCTCCTAATGTTTGTATCATCAGCTTACTTTAAAGGACTTGGTGCAGAAAAGGGGAATACCTGTTTTGAAGTTCATCAATGTTAACATATCACCTAGAAGATTTCATTTCAACATCCAATAATTATTTAAAAATTGCTGAATTTTTTCCCACTACACAAAATCAGTACTCATTTATAACCTGACAAACTTTTCAGATCATATGCAGTTCAGCTATAAAACAGTTATTAGGGATCATCACTTGGTGATTTCAAATTAATACTTTTAAATGTGACCAATATCACCTAATAAAGTTGGTTACCATTTAATTAGAAAAATATAATATAGGCAGTGAATTTAAGAGTTAGGCCCACATGTACTGACATGGAATCCAAACATTCCTTTTGTCAAAGGCCCCACAAATAAAGAGTTCCCTGGTCAAATAAGTGTGGACAATGCTGCATACTATATCTCTTTGGAGTTGCACAATGTACATTTTTTTTTTCTTTTCTTTCTTTTTTTTAATTTTTTTCATCTCAGGTGTACATGAGTTCCCAATCTTGAACC